>MU843010.1:0-73814 GCA_030867305.1 Colletotrichum zoysiae | reverse complement strand
GGGGGGGGGGGTTATTGTTTTCCTGGTTCAGCGCCGAGCTCACCACGTCTCCCCGCGTTTTTTCCCCACGCGTCACAGATTCTCTGGCACGCCCTCGTAGCTTACCAGTCCGCCGGCCTGATCTCCTTCGTCGCCGTCGCCGCCGTCGGCGGCGACCGCTACCCCGACATGAGCGCCAGCATCGCCTCCTGGGCCCTCTCCCTCGGCGCCAGCCTCCTGCTCCTCTTCGTCTCGGCCCTGGAGCACGGCCGGTCGCTGGCCCCGTCCGCTCTGCTGCAGACGTTCCTCCTCGTCGGCGTCGTCCTCGACGCGGCCCGCGTCGGTGGCGGCGCCTGGTACGCCGGCGGCGGCATCTGGGACGAGTGGCGGCTGGTGCCCATCCGGCTGTTCGTCGAGGTCGCCCTGCTGTTCGCCGAGTCGCGGGCCAAGCCCGCCGTCATCGCCATCCCCGCGCGCCGCGCCTCCCGGGAGGAGGTGGCGGGCATCTTCGGAAAGGGCCTCGCGCTGTGGGTGAACCCGCTGCTGTCGTTGGGGTGGCGCAAGGACCTCACGGTCGACGACCTCGAGCCGCTCGACGAGCCTCTATCCGGCGAGGAGGTGTCGCGGAGGCTCTCCTCGGCCTGGCAGAAAGGTTCGTCAACCCCCCCCCCCCCCCATCGTTTTTTCACATGGCAAAGAAAGCGCTCAACAGTGTCCTTCGCTGGCCAGTGAACCAGGACCGGAACCACGCGCTCGGCGTAGCCGTCCTGCGAGCGTTCTGGCCCGAGATCCTCGTCATCCACGTCCCCCGCCTCGCCATGGTCGGCCTCGGTCTCGTGCAGCCGTTGCTGGTGCAGACGACCATCGCGTACATCCAACACCCCGAGGACAGACCCGACGGCTACGGCCGCTGGCTCGTCGCCGTCTTTGCCGTGACCTACGTCGGGCTCGCCGTGAGTAGAACAAAACAAAAACAAGCAAACTGTAGATTTTACCCGGCCCCATCGACGGCGCTGACGGGGCATGCGCGCAGATATCCACGCAGCAGCACGAGCAGCTCGCCAACCGGCTAATCACCCGCGTGCGGGGCGCCCTCATCGCCGTCATCTACCAGAACATGCTCTCCCTCCGCGCCGAGACAGGCAACGCCCAGGCGGCCGTCTCGCTGATGAGCACCGAGGTGGACCGCATCACCGTGGCCGGCCAGTGGACCCTGTCCATCGTCCCGAACCTGATCCAGCTGGGGCTGGCGTTCTGGATCCTGAGCGGCCAGCTCGGCGGCGTCAGCGTCGCGCCCGTGGTCATCGCGATCGGTAAGCTCCCCGCCTCCCCTCTCCCCAGAAGGGGGGGGTTTTCCCCCGTTCGATGGACGGGGCAAAGCTGATACGGATCCGTCGCGGTAGGCTGCGTGCTCGTCGGGATGAAAACCGGCCAACTGTTGCCCCCGCTCCAGCGCAAGTGGATGCAGGCGATCCAGAAACGCGTCGGCATCACCACCGAGATCGTCGGCTCGATGAAGGGCGTCAAGATGAGCGGCCTGTCCGCCACGGTCCAGGACCAGATCCAAGGCCTCCGCGACTTTGAGCTCGACGAGTCCAAGAAGTTCAGGAGGATGCAGATTCTCAACGTTCTCGTCGGTAAGTCGCGCCGGTCGACCGTCCCCCTTCAACTTGGTCCTTTGGACGTTCAGCCTTCTCCCCCCCCCTTGATCGCTAACGCCGGGCAGCACAATACCCCTCCATAATGACGCCCCCCATCACCTTGGCGGCCTTCGCCGTCGTCCAGAGACTGTCCGGCGGAGAGCCCCTCAACGTGGTCCAGGCCTTCACCGCCCTCAGCCTGCTCGGCATGCTCATCAACCCCGTCGGCGAGCTCGTCACGATCCCGAACAACCTGGGGTCCGTGATCGGGTGCCTGGACCGGATCCAGGAGTTCATGGTCAAGGAGAAGCGGGACGACTACCGCCGGTTCGCGCCGCCGCCGCAGACGACTACCACGCCCCGAGACACGCAGCCGCTGATCAAGGTCTCCGGGGGGTCTTTCGGCTGGGACGGCAGCGGCGCCGCGCCGGTCCTGCGCGACGTGGACCTCGAGGTCCGCGCGTCGACCCTCACGATGCTCGTCGGCCCCGTCGGGTGCGGCAAGTCCACCCTGCTCAAGTCCGTCGTCGGGGAGACCTACCTCGTCGCCGGGTCCGTCGAGTACGCCGCCGCCGCCGCCGCAGACGACGACGACGACGACGCGGACGCCATGGGCGTGGCCTACTGCGACCAGGACGCCTGGATCCTCAACCAGAGCATCAAGGACACCATCTTTGGCGGCGCCGACTACGACCCCGTACTCTACAGCCGCGTCATCCAGGCCTGCCAGCTCGACGAGGACCTCGGCCTCCTCCCCCGCGGCGACGAGACCCTCGTCGGGAGCTCCGGCGCCGCCCTCAGCGGTGGACAGAAGCAACGCATCGTAAGCTACCCCCCTTTATTATTATTAATCGACGACAACAACCACGAATGACTGTGCGTTTTTTGCTGACACGCGCGGCGGGGGTGGTTACGCCGATGACAGGCGCTCGCCAGGGCGGTCTACAGCGGGAAGCAGGTCATCATCATGGACGACAACCTGAAGGGCCTCGACTCGGACACGGCCTCCAAGTGCTTCGACGCGCTGTTCGGCGCCGACGGAATCCTCCGCGAACGGGACCAAGCCGTGCTGTTCGCGACGCATAACGGTGCGTACTCACCCCTTTCCTGCCCCTCCGCCCCCAGAGCTCCGAAACACTGACATCCCCACGACAGCGCAATGGCTCCCCTTCGCCGACACCATCATCGCCCTCGGCAGCGACGGCAGGGTCTCGGAGAGGGGCTCGTACGAGGAGCTGAGCAAGAGCGGGGGATACGTCAGCACCCTCCAGGTCTCGCAGCAGGTAGGGGGAGGAGGGGGAGGAGGAGGGCAGCAGGCGGGGGGGAGCGGCGACAACAACAAGCCCGTATCCTCGACCGCCGCCCCCTCCTCCGCCGCCGCCGCCGCCGCCGCAGCGCCGGACGACGCCCCCAAGACGTCCAACACCCGCGGCGCCGCCAACACGAGCGCCCTCGCGTACTACATCAGGTCCATGGGCGCGTCCTCGTTCGCCCTGTTCTTCGCCATGGTGCTCTTCCAGACGACTTGCAGGACCATGCAGAGTAAACGAAACAACCCCTCCCCCTACCCTCCCCCCCCGGCCATTGTTCGCCGCGAAGCAAAGCGCACGAGGACTGACTTGTTCGAACAACCAAAAACAGGACTCTGGGTCAAGTACTGGGTCGCCGCCAACGAGGAGGCCCGCGGCGGCGGGGAGGAGAACCTGGGCTTCTGGGCGGGCATGTACGTCGGCTGGGGCGTCCTGACGCAGGTCGCCGTCGCCGCCGAGATTTTGTGAGTTTTTATTCAACCAGAGTGTTTAATTCGTCATCGCCGTGGTGGCCGGCCGGCAGGGACGCTGCCTGCCCCCTTGGATACGAGGCGTGTATACGCTGACCGTTGTTGGTGTTCGTCTTGTCCAAAGCTGGTTCCTCGTCGTCATCATCCCTCACTCGGCCAAGGGGCTTCACTTTCGCGTTCTCAAGGCCGCGTTTGCGTAAGTCTTTCTTCTATTTCCTCTTGGGCGGCGGCGTGCGCCAGGCTGCGCCCTCCCTCTTCTCTCGATTGCAAGTTATGGCTGACCCCTGACTCCAGCGCGCCGTTATCCTTCTTCGTCAAGACCGATACAGGCGTCATCATCAACCGGTAGTCCCTTCTTGATCTCCGTATATCATCGGGATCCCTTGAACTGATCACCCGCGACTAGATTCAGCCAGGACATGAACCTCGTCGACCTCCCGCTCCCGATCGCGTTCCTCCTTACAAGCGACAGTAAGAACCCCCCCCTCATCTCCCATGACAGCCCCGTACACCACGTCTAGCCGCAGATGCTGAAACCGCGCGCGCCAGGCCTCACCATGACCGTCGCGGACATCATCCTCACCTGCGCCGCGACGGGCTACCTCGCCCTCGCCGTGCCCGTCCTCGCCGCCGCCCTCTGGGCGATCCAGCACGTTTACCTGCGCACCTCGCGGCAGGTGCGCCTCCTCGACCTCGAGGCCAAGGCGCCCGTCTTTTCGCACTTTGTCGCCTCTTTCGCCGGCCTCGTCACCGTCCGCGCCCTCGGCTGGACCGGCCGCGCCCGCGCCGAGAATCTCGCGCGGCTCGACCGCTCCCAGCGCGCCTTCTACGCCATGGCGAGCCTGCAGAGGTGGCTGCTCCTCGTTCTCAACCTCACCGTCGCCGCGCTCGCCGTCCTGCTCGTAGGCACGGCCGTGGCGCTGCGGGACGCCGTCGACCCCGGCCTGCTCGGCGTGGCGCTCGTCAGCGTCATGGGCTTCGGGCAGCTGCTGACGGGGCTCCTGGGCAACTGGGCGATGCTCGACACGAGCCTGGGCGCCGTGGCCAGGATCAGGGAGTTCGAGACGGAGACGCCCTCGGAGGAAAAAGACGGCAGGGCCCAGGCGGCTTTCGGGGATTGGCCCCTGAAGGGGCAGATCGACATGGTTAACGTCTCGGCGGCCTACGACGACCACCGGGTCCTCAGCGGCATCGACCTCTCGATCAAGCCGGGCGAGAAGGTGGCCGTCTGCGGTCGCTCGGGCAGCGGCAAGTCCACCCTGGTGGCACTTCTACTCCGGCTCCATGACCCGTCCGCGGGAACGATCGAGATTGACGGCGTAGACATTGCGACCGTGCCCGTCAAGCAGCTCCGCGAGTCCCTCGTGGCGCTCCCTCAAGACCCGCTCTTCCTGCCGGGAACCGTGCGCCGGAACCTCGACCCGTTCGGTGCCCGCGACGACGCCGCCGTCTGGGGCGCGCTGGAGAAGACGGGGCTCAAGAGCCTCTTTGAGGATAAGGGAGGGTTGGAGGCGGACCTGAACATGGACTGGCTGAGCGCGGGGCAGAAGCAGTTGTTTTGCATGGCGAGGGCCGTCCTCAGGGACAGCCGTGTTCTCCTGCTCGATGAGGCGACCAGCAGGTGAGTGTTCCTAAGAGCCCCGGGCAGTGGGTTAGAATACTGAGTACAAGCTCACATGACAATAGCCTCGACCAAGCGACGGACCAGGTTGTCCAAGACCTCATCCGAAGCGAGTTCCGGGGGTGGACGGTGGTGGTCATTGCCCATCGCCTAAAGGCAGTTGCAGACTTTGATAAGATTGTGACGCTTCAGGACGGACGAGTTGCCGAGTTTGACCATCCCAAGACGTTGCTCGAAAAGGGGGGTGTATTTGCTTCCATGTGGAAGCTTCAAGAAGGATGAGCTTGGCTGGTTCCTCGAGCGTGATCCGATGGGCGACGGGGGCAAGAGTCATGGCATATTGCTGTTCCTCTGCTGTGAGCATACATACGGTCGATTCGTGGGGGAAAGATATATGTAGATTGAGTCATTATTTGCGGGTATTATCTCATCGCTGTTGTCGCATACTTTTTTTTTGTCATGCTTTCCAATTATTTAGTTTTTTTGTTTTTCGAGGGGTCCCCAGCGTTCTCATTCGCTCATTTGCTCTTCATATTCTCGGCCGCCTTCGCTGCATGGCCCTTGACGTCGTCGTCCGTCAACGAGGCGTGGGCCGACGTGAAGGCCTCGGCCCATGCGGTCCACCTCTCGTCGTTCAGACCCTTCCACTCGCGGTCGGCGAACTTGGCGCCGGGCTTGCCCGACTTGGCGTCGAAGTTGCGCTTCTTGGCACTTAGCTTCTGCAGGGCGTCGCCGGAGTAGTTGATCCAGAGGTAGGCCTGCCTGACGGCGGCGGCGACGTCGGCGTCGGCTGGATGGTCTTCCTCAAAGGCGGTGCGCAGAGCCCAGAGTCCGTAGAGGGAGAAGTCAAAGGGGTCTTGGGGGTTGTCGAGGTCGGCGCGGGCCGTCAGTTGAGCGGCGAATACGGAGAGGTTGTCCCAGGCTGCCTTTTCGTCCTTGGAAGCGGATGCGTCAAGAGCGTCTAGTATGCAGTTAGTTAGTGGCGTCGGTTGGCGATTGTCAAGCATTTCCGTCGTGTAATGGAGTGTCTTGGGAGAGAGGGGTGTCGAAGGCAGCGACGTACCAAAGTTCCACAGGTCACGGGCGACCCAGCCAAAGGTAGGCAGATCCTTCCAGACGACGTGGTTGCTCAGCTTCAGAGGCTGGCCGTCCGAGGCCGTGACGGTGGTCTCGCGCAGGCGTTGCAGGAGATGGACCAGGGGGCCCTGCTTCTCGGGAGAGGTCTGCTTGGCGACAGCAAAGATGGCATTGTACGTGTCCCAGAGGAAATCTTCAATGTTGGACTGGGACTCTTTTGCAAGGGTGTTGAACTGCTGGACCGTGTCATCGAGGGCCTTTTCGTCGGTAGCAGCGGACTTGACGAAGGAGTCGAGGGTCTTGTAGGCGGGCAGCGCGGCGATGGCGGGGTTGACGGCCATTGTGGGGCGGTATCTCGAGCAATTGAGGAGGTAACGAGCAGAGAGAATGAATGCGCGGGATCGTTGAAGTTGAGACGAGAGATGACTGGTCTGGTGAAGGTGGCGGATATGACAGACTGAGGGCGCCGGTGCTGGTGTCGATGGAGGCTTTATGGCGATGTTACAAATGGAGGGTGCAAAGAGGCCAAACGCAGCCCGCTGCTTCACTGACGTCGCCAGCATCGAGAGAGAGCCGTGTTTGGAAACAACGCACTGTGTGGGGTCGAGTTCGCGCAGGGAAGGTCAGGGTGAACGGGTGTGGCTGAGGCTGAGGCTAAGGCGGAGGGGTAAAGCTGTGGCGGTGTTTGAAGCTTGTTTCTCAAGTAAAGTCAGTGAGGCTGCCGCACGCACTACGTACCGTTTCCAAGGTGGTCGGTCCTTGAAGGAAGGTCGCATATCGGAAGGAAGGTACGCGTTTTACCTCCCACCCACCTACCCATCAATTGTCACTGGCAGCTGGGCATTGGCAGCTGGGCTGGGCTGGGCTGGGTTGTCCTGCTTGCTCCTGCCCTGCCGCCGTTGTCCAGCAATTGTACCGAGCAAGTACGTACCCAAGAAGAGATCTCAAGGAAGGAGGAAGCGACCAAGGGCCAATCAGAGAGAGCGGGCAGTTGGGAGAAGAGTGGGGTCGGCGACCTCTAAAAACCCAAAATGCATCGCACCTTCCTTCCCTTGAGTCAAGCAAGTAGGTAGGCAGGCATGTATGTAGGTACCGTACCGTACCTACCTACCTACCTAAGCTTATGCGTCGTCGATCGATCAAACGTTGTGAGTGAACCTCGCTCGATGCACGTGACGCTCCAGCATTCGTTCGTTCGTCCTTCGTCCCTTGATCTCCCCAGATTCGGTTCAGTTCATCTTCATGCATCACCTACGTACTACCCAAGGTGCAGTACTCCGTATGTGATACCTACCAAGGCATCGTCACACCTGCATTGATTGCTTCTTGGCCTCATGCGAGCATCAGATCTACCTCCCTGGGCCGCCTGAAAGAAGACAGGCATCAACAGAATTCAATTCCGACTTGGCGGACGGTAATTGGGCGCCGGGCCAAGCTGCTCACTCACCCACTCACTCACTAACTCGCTCGCCAGGATCCTCCTCCTCCTCCTCCTCCTCCTCCTCCTCCTCCTCCTACTACTACTACTACTACTAGGTACCATCTCGGCATTGTCTTGAGGTTTCGTTTCAGTTCATCCTCGCCCTTTGACCTGTTCGTTTCTCTTGGTCCGTCAACCAGTTTGTCCACCAGTTGCGGCCCGGCCCTTTCTCTCCTTGGCATCATCCTTATCTTCCTCCTTCGTTCGTTTCCACCGCGGCATTGACGGAGCCATTCCATCAGCAAAAGCTTCTCCGACACTGACCAACGCCTCCCCGCAACGCCCCGAGATTCACCTTCATATCCTGGCATCTATCTCATCCACGACCAGTCTGTCTCGCTCATCTCGCCAACCTCGTTCTTCCATCTCTCTCTCTCTCTCTCTCTCTCCGTCTTCCATCTCTCTCTCTCCCTCGCAAACACAGCGCCGTCGCCCATCATGGTTTGCCTCAAGCCTGCCTTCGTCCTCTCCCTCTTTGCCGCCCTCACCGCCGCGAACCCCGTCCGCGCCTCCGACCAGCCCCTCGAAAAGCGCCAGGGCCTCGTCGCCATGAACAGTGTCACCTGCGGCGACAACAGCTACTCCCGCCAACAGCTCCAGGACGCCACCGCCGAGGGCTGCCGCCTCTACCTCGCCGGAGAGCAAGTCGGCACCAGCGAGTACCCTCACCGCTTCAACAACCGCGAGAACCTCGTCCTCGCCACCGCCGGGCCCTACCAGGAGTTCCCCATCATCCCCTCTGGAAACTACTCCGGACGTACGTTTGTCTTGTTACCCCACCTCCTGCATCATCTGAGATGCTGACATGCCCATAGGATCTCCCGGCCCGGATCGCGTCATTCTGGACCCCAACTACCTCGGCCGATGTATCTACGTCGGCACCATGACCCACACCGGCGCCGTGGACCGCGACGGCTTCATCGCCTGTAACCAGTCCAGGTCATCAACGGGGCCCAATGGCACTTCCGCCGGCTTCACCCTCTCGGCCTCGGCATCACTCAGCGCCGTCGTGTGTATCCTGTCCATGCTGGCCATCACTGCATGATGATGTCGCTGCAAGCCGGCTCTGGGAGCTAGACTAGCCCGCTGAGCGATGATGATGACAAAAAAGCGGGAATACCAGCACTTCCCTCCCTTTAATTTGACTGGGAGAGCATCGCGCAGGATACACATGCAGGTGTGATCAAAAAGACCGCCTTCTATTCTGTACCTTGCTTGGTTTTATTCCCGCCCGCAAAGTCCTGCACCCGTGCTTTTCTCCTCTTCTTTTTTTGTTTGTCGCCGTAGGACGTCCAATCAGCCCGATGAGTTGCTGAAGAAGTGCCTTCCAGGCACTCGACTCAGCCAAGACGACAGCATCGATGGCATGATGAGGATTCGGCATGTTATCGTATGTCACTTTCAGTTTACTACGTAGTAAGCGTGGTTGTCGTGGCCAGTGGTTGTCATTGGCAACAATCCCACTGTTCATTTCCATCGTTAGTTTACCAGATGTTAATAATCGTAAAACATGCTCCCGCTCTGCTAACCCATGCTGAGGAGGTGACGATGCTTGGTAGAGGCGGCATCGCGAGCATGAAGTCGGTATAAACCTCCCCCCTCCATGCCACAGTCCTCCGTCCAATCAAAACCCTTGCCAGAGGCTCTATGTGCAGCCCCGCTCCCGCGCTACCTACTAGCCTCGACATCACGTCTGCCTGATCGTCAGCTTCTACTCGAAATCTCACACCGTGCCGCTCTCTCCACTGCATTCACGGGTGCCGACGCAGTGACTCTTGTGTTCGCCTTCCCCGTGAGCCCTCCCGGTCGCGTATAATCTCACCCGAGATGATCTGCCAGTTCTGCCGCTCCACTGTGCTCGAGTCCGAACGGAGATGGGACTACCACCACCGGCACGCGGCCTCCCTCGAGGCTTCGGTACAATCGGGTTGCCTTTTCTGCACGCGGCTGGCCGAGGATCTCGGGAACTTGGGCCCTTGGTTCGACGGCCGGCACGACGTCAACGCCGTGTACCGCTGGAACATCCGTCAGGCGTACAAGACCAGAGACACGCAGAGCCACATCTCTGTCAGGTTCAGGCCGGTCCCCGGCAGGAGCGACGGTGCCAAGAGAAGCGAACATCTCCCAGACGTGCAATTCCACCTGTATCCCAAAGATGGTGAGGGAGCGACTCAGTCCGTTGAAGGAGAAGCAGAAGAAGAAGAAGAAGAAACACGTCTCTCCGAGAGCCACATCGAACTACTAACCATGAGCATAATCCAGACTTTGAGACGACCGTCGATGAAACAGACCTCGGCGCCGGCACGGACTCTGAGCAGACGTTGAGACAGATGAGGGCGTGGATGGACGACTGCGTCAACCACCACGCCGAGTGCACCAGGCGCCACGCCAACCGCGACTTTGTTCCCACGCGCGTCCTGGACGTCGGCCCCCCCGACAACGACGACGCCGCCGCCGCCTGGCCGCCGTCCCATGTCCGCGTCGTCAACACGAGCGAGACCCCCATCCGCGCGCCCTACCTCACGCTGAGCCACTGCTGGGGCGACGGCGCCTTTGTCCAGCTCACCGCCGACAACCTCGCCTCCTTCACGACCCGCGGCGTTCCGTGGGATGACGACGACGCCGCCGCCGCCGCCGCCGGTCGCGGCATCACCAGCAACGCCACCTTCGCGCAGGCCCTGCGCGTCGTCCGGCAGCTGGGCCAGCGGTACCTCTGGATCGACTCGCTCTGCATCATCCAGGGAAAGGGGTCCGAGGGCGCCCACGTCGCCGACTGGAAGGCCGAGGCGCCGCTGATGCACAAGGTCTACCGCAACTCCTTCTGTAACATCGCCGCCGCCGACTCCAGGAACCACACCGAGGGTCTGTTCCGGCCGCGGCAGCGGCGTCTGGGTTTCGCGCCCGTCCACTACACCAGCAGCGGCGGCGGCGGCGGGGCCCCGTCGAGGGTGTTTGGCGACGCCGCGGTCTGGAGGGTCCTGGAGCACGACCACTGGGACAGAGGCCTGCTGAGCCGCCACCTCTACACCCGCGGCTGGGTCTTTCAAGGTGAGTAGATCAACCACGCCCCCTCTCCCCCCCCCTCGGTCACATCGGGCCGCGCGAAAACGTCACTTACAAACCTTGTCTCCCCCCTTGGCAGAAAGGCTCCTCTCCCCGCGCCTCCTCCACTTCGGCGCCGGCCAGGTGTTCTGGGACTGCGCGGCGCTGAGCGCGTCCGAGAGCCTGCCCGACGGCCTCCCCGCGGCCCTCGACGACGCGTCCGCCGCCGCCGTCCACCGCAGCTGGCGCCGTCAGCTCCAGGACGCCGCACTCTCCGTCCCGTCCCTGGCCGGCTCGACGGCCGACTCGCCCCGCGGCTTCTGGGCCGACGCCGTGCGCGCCTACACCGCCTGCGACCTGACGTTCCCCGGCGACAGGCTGGCCGCCGTGTGGGGCGTCGCGAAGCTCGTGCGGGACGCTCTGGGCGAGGAGTACGGCGCGGGACTGTGGACGAACGGGCTGCACGAGCAGCTCGCATGGCTGGTGGTGGCGGACGACCGGAGGGACGGCGGCAAGGCCGGCGGGAGGGGAGAAAGCAACGGTGACGGAGGCGGCGTGTTTCCGTCCTGGTCGTGGGCGTCTGTGAGGGGCGCCGTGGAGGTCGCGCAGCCGGTCCCGGATCTACCGCGGTTCTATACCGCGTCCGGGCACGACGGCGGGGCTCTGAGGTTTTTGCTCAAGAACCCCATCTTTGGACGGTTCGAGGGGGAGCACTCGGCCTCGTGGAGGGAGGAGCTGGCGATCATGGCGCGCAAGCTGGAGGAGACGTCGACCAAGATGTCGAGGAAGGTCGCTGCGAAGGCCGCCAACGCCTTTACCCCTATTCTGGAAGAGTCTCATGACACAAAGGGCGACGAGGACCCGGAGAGACGGCCTAGTGGTCAGGGCGGAGAGGGAGACCTCGAAAGCAAAGGACCCGACGCCAAAGACCCTGCCAAAGGGCCTGCGCAGAACGAGACGGGCGTTGGGAGGGACGAACCCAAAGACACCGGGGCAGCGAAACCAGGTCCCGGTGGCAAAGACGCCGCAGCCGTGAAGAAGAAGGGACACGCCGCAGACGTGCCGTCGGAGCTTCTGTCCAACGAAATCGCCATCCGGACGCACATCTGCAAGGGCACCCTCCAGCAGGCCGCCGAGGACGGGGAGTGGACCGTGGCGGTCGAGGGCGTGACGCAGGACGACGCCATCGTGGAAGCCTTTCCGGACCGCCAGCCGCGCGAGGAGAGCGCCGGCGGCGGCGCCGCCCCGTGCGAGGTCCTCCTGCTGGCGGTCTCGAGGGAGGTGCTGGACGAGCTGGGCGACTGGGTCCCCGACGACGGGTACCTCGAGGAGGAGGAGGTGTTCGGCACGCACTACTCGGGGAGCGCGCTCCTCGTCGAGAGGGCCGGGGAGGACCGCTTCCGGAGGGTCGGCGCCGTGCGGTTTCGTCAGCTCGACGCGGGCAGCTGGCGGTGCCTGCGACGAGCTTGCGGGCAGGACGACGAGGTGATGGAGGGGGAGCTCGATGTTGGTGACGGTCGGAAGGTCTGGCTGTTGTGAAGCCGGAAGAAACAAGAATTCTGGATCAAACGGATCGTTTCACGGTGGCGGATTTCCGCGTTGTATCAGCTTTGGCAAAGTGAGACGACAGACAAGGTGACATACGGATGGCCACGGCCGGATGCAAGGTGGGCGAGATGCGTCGGTATACGCACCGTCCCGAGATTACAAACTCGTCGAATTTACGTAGACCAAGTTATAGCTTCTCCAGCAAATGCTCCATCAACTTTACCTCATCTACAATTGACCAACAGTTGAGTGGCGGATCATCAACGATGCACCTGTTTCGAATCACATACGCTCGTGTCATGAGATGGAAACAGACACGCCGATATCTTTCGTTCTCCTTGGAATTTTTCACATTCCGTCTCATAAACATATCATAGAGGAGGCAAACATGAGGCGCCGTATTGGGTCGAAGTCGTCGGCACGGCATGGCGTGGAGGGGGTTGACGATATCCCGTATAGATCAGACACGCCGAATCCCAATTCCCAGCAGACATACAATGCACTGTTTTCATGCCTCTTTCCTGTCATGCGTCTATGCCCCTCCCTGTGAGCTGATTCCCTACATGACTTGTTACGGGCTCCCTCCCCAAGCCCCTCTTTTGGCCGCCCTCCTTTTTGTTTGCCTGCCTGGCCGTTTGCTGACCACCACCTATCAGACTGCATGAAGACGCAAGGATTGTATTACAAGTGGAAATAGCCTGCTAAATGTACTATACACAGCATGCATCCGATAACAACACACCGAAAAGTCGGAGTACACAAGTAAACCCCGCGGGGCCCGTACAACCCCGGGTATCCTCCATCTTATTCTCAACCTCGATACCGTTTTCTTCTCCCCAGTCCGGAACAAGCAGATGGAGTGCACCGCCCAAAATTCTCTGCATTACCAGACCGACCTCTCGTCCGCGGGGTTGTTTCGCCTGCTCATACTGGAACCGTCGGCCGACCGTCGAGGACCTCTGGTCTGCCGCCTCGTGACCCAGAAAATGGGCGAGTCCCTGGCGTACGAGGCCCTGTCGTACGTCTGGGGCGACGCCAAGACCTACGAGCCCGTCACGATGGACGGGCGGCCGTTCCTGATCCGGAAGAGCCTCCACGAGGCGCTCGCGGCGCTGAGGGGCGCCTCCGAGCGCAGGGTCCTGTGGGTGGACGCCGTCTGCATCAACCAGGGCAGCGTCGCCGAGCGGAACCTACAGGTGCGGCAGATGAACCGCATCTACGCCGGCGCCGCGCTCGTCGACGTGTGGCTGGGCGCGCCCGCGCCGGGAGGGTCTGGCCGGGGCATCGATCTCCTGCGCGCCTTTGGGAACACCTCCCCGAACGGGTGGGGACCCCGAGACGACGAGCGCGTAACTGCTGAGAAGTTGAGACGCCTGTACGGCGACGCTTTGGCGGCCCTCGGAGACGACGCGTCGACGTCGGGTCTCGGAGAGGCCATGCGCCTCCTGCAGAGGCCGTGGTGGACGAGGATGTGGACGCTTCAGGAGAGCGTCCTGTGCCGCAACGTGATGTGCTGGTGCGGCCAGGATTCGCTCCCCATCTCCTGCTTCTGGGAGTTTGCCTGTTTCATCTACCGCTCAATCGACCTCGGCACCTGGAAGGGGCCGGCCATCGACGCCTCTCTCCCCTTCAGGACCGCCATGTGGATCGGGAGGCTGGGGTGGATGATGGCCCGGGAAGGCGAGATAAGCCTGCTCGTCGCGCTGAACGTCTCGTGGGGCAGGGCGGCGACGGACCCCAGGGACAAGATCATCGGGCTCCTCGGCCTGGTCGGCCAGTCCCCGGGGCTGGACCCCGAGTACGACTGGTCGGTGGAAAAGGTCTATCGGAAGGCCTTCGCCGCCGTGCTGAGGCAGGAGAAGAGCATCAACCCCCTGGGGCTCATCAAGGAGCTGCCGGCGAAGAGGAACCCCAGGTTGCCGTCCTGGGTCCCCGATTTCCAGGTACACTCGGAAGCCGGCAGCGACAGTTTCGACTCGTTGTCGAAACCCGTCTGGGCCAGGACGAGAAAATGCTTCGGCGCGTCCTCGACTGCGGCGGCAGATCGCCCGCGGATCGAAACCAAGGCCGACGACACGATCCTCGTCGTGCAGGGGGTCGCGTTCGACAGGGTCAAAGTCGTCGGCGACAAGGCCCCGAGCTGGGACTCGTGCCTTTCCGCGCACGGGGCCCGCGCGTCATGGAAAGAAGCGATGCGGGCGTGCCTGCGTCGCTGGCGGGGCATGCTCGTCCGAGGAGACGCAGGCCATCCGACCGGCGAGTCCCGGGTGGACGCTTTCTGGAGGACTGTGCTTGTCGACCTCAAGCAAGGGAGCGCCGACGGATACCGACGCCTCGAACCTCGCGACTTGCAGTCGCTGCCGAGGCTCGAAACCGACCAGGGCGTAGAAGACCTGCTGATGGCATGGGAAGACCCGAGCAGACCCGACTTTCGACAGCTGCGACTCATCGAACAGTTGAGCCGGAGATTTTTCATCACGGACAAGGGATACTTCGGGCTGGGGCACCTTTCTTTGGAGCCCGGCGACGCCGTGTGCATCATACTCGGAGGAGATGTGGTTTACGGCCTACGGGAAGGGTCCAAGGGGCGCTGGAGTTATGTGGGAGAATGGTGAGTCGAGAGACAGGTCGGAACGCTGCGAGAGCAAGCGATATTGCTTCCTCTTGCCAGATCTCTTGTATCCCGTTGCCGCAGTGGTGCTGACAGGCTTTGCAGTTATGTTCACGGTGCCATGGACGGAGAGGTTGTTAGAGCCGCCGCGTTCGATAAAACACCCTGCCAGACGTTCGAGATGGAGTAACGGGGGGCTGCCTTTCATGAAGAACCTTCTCAGAGCTGCGTCAAACAGTATGTTCGTTATGAAAGCCTCGACAGGCATAGACAGGTGGTATCGCAACTGCTTGCTTCCGAGTAAACTTGGCACGGGGGGCTGCGGCCGGCCCAGGCTCGCCGATATCTACGCTGCTGTACGTGAAGTGCTCGATGCTCGCCAGTAAGCACGTCTCTGCACTGGACGGACGGCTTGAAGTATCAATACCCATCGTAGCTATTTCACATTATGCCAACACAGCTGGCCCCACGTCCAAGGCCGTAGGACCCACGCGCCGCCGCCGCCTCATTTCACAGCGTAGCTGACCTTGGAGTTCCCCTTGCTCCTCGAAATCTTCTTCACCACCGTCTCGCCGCACAGGTCGGTGGTTTCGACGTGCGTGCCGCCGCAGGGGTACACCTCGGCGCCGACGATCTCGACGACGCGGAACTTCTCGCCCGGGGGCGCGAGGCCGCGGTCGGGGATCAGCCGCTCGAGCCCGCGGCGGCGGAAGTCGTCCTCGTCCCAGAAGCCGACGCGGACCGGCATGGCGGCGGCGACGTACTCGTCGACGCGGGCCTGGATGGGCGCCTTCCAACGGCCGTCGATGGAGCCGGCGAACTCGCACGAGGCGGCGTCGGGGAAGTGCGAGGCCTTGAGCTCGTCGAAGCCCTCGACCTCGGCCTCGAGCAGGTGTCGCACGGCGGCGCCGAGGACGTGGCCGGCCGTGTGCAGGCGCGAGTAGAGCAGCCGCTTGTCGGCGTCGATGGCCTGCTCGACCTCGTCGCCCGGCTGGAAAGGGAGAGGCGTGGAAGAGCCGGGGCCGTCGTCACCGGCGCGGAAGCGGCCAAAGTGCAGCACCTGGCCGTCGCGGACGGCGTCCATGCGGGCCGAGGCGACGGCGAAGGAGGCGCCGCCGGCGGGCGTCGTCGTCGTCGTCATGACACCGACATCGGAGGGCTGGCCGCCGCCCTGGGGGTGGAAGATGGTCTGTTCCGTGACGACGACGTGGTCCTGGTCGCCGCCGTCCTTGTAGAGCTGGCGGTTGGCCTCATCGAGGTCGGCGAAGCGGCGGACGGCGGTGACGACGGTCTTGAGGGTGTGCAGCTTGGCGTTGTGCTGGAAGGCCAGATATGTCCGGGCCGCTGCCGACGCCATCTTTGTGCAGGGCGTATACGGTCTTTCTGACAGTGATGGACTCGGAATTGTCTCCTATTTCGGATCGATCCAAGGTTAAGCGGATTTCTATATAAGCCGCAGTATGCTTGCTCTACTATTCTTGACTGTTCGTTCCAACGGCTTCTACTGCATCGATTGACACGAAGGGCGCGACATGACAACAAGTCGTGATGAAATGTGGTCCAAAAGGCGCCTTGTCAAGGCCTCGGGTGGGCCCATGCATGGCTCGTGCACTTGCCCTGCCGATATGTATGTATGTACGATATCGGTGTCGTTGTTCCGACCTCTCCCACCCGACTCGTCCTGGGAGATCACCGTTGGCGACATTGCTGGCCTCATAGGTGGCGATTTAAAGGGGAACAAGATGGATATCAAAAAGTAAATTCATATCTATAACGGTGAAGCTCCAGTTCGAGACGCCAAAGAGGTCAAAAGTCTACAAGAATCCGATCCGATCCCCGCCCTCCCGCCCGCGAAAAATCCGCTTCATCGAGTCACAGAAGCGTGTGCAGCTTGGCGTGGTCTGCAAGACCTCGACGAGGTGGCGGTCGAGTCCGTTTCTTTTCAAAGCAGCTCGCTCATGCGAGGATACATCGTGATCCTCCTTATCAAACCCCCTGTCGTGGTGAGGGTGAGGCACTTTCTGTTAAAGGCCTCACAACCACAGTTCCCCTTTTACCCTCCGGCGCCCTAGACCATGCTTCCCCCCAGCGCCTTGGCAGCCGCCCGTGGGATTAAACGGCATTGGAAACGCCTGCTCCGACAGGCAATACGAGATCGACGTCATCAGTAACCACAAGAAACGGGATGACTGAATCATCATTTTGCAAGTCCATTGGTTCGGCTATCCTCCCAGCGATGCGACTTGAGAGGGTCCGTACGGTATTTTCCGCGTGTTTTGAGCGCCGCCCTCGAATTCTATGCTCGGTTCCTTGGCAGCAGGGAGGTGATCCTCGGTCGTGACCCAGCCGACGTGGCGGCAACCTGGGAAGTGATCAGAACCATGCGACACCACAAGACGAGAAGGGGACAAGCAGAAGGCGCGTTTGAAGCTGAGTGAACTCCTTCGTGCCCAGGCCAATGGTCTGTTGAATTGTCGCATTGGATCATGACTTTCAGCCCTCGATTCTTCTTCGCGTCGGTCGAGTCGGAGGTATCCCAGATCCATCGGGTGAAATATGGGACGACTTTTGAAACAGAGTCTCATCTAGATATGCAGAACCGAAATGCCGGTAATAGTGCGGTTTTCGTCATGGAAAAGCCTCTTCTTATCCGTCCCGTCCACATTGCAGCGGTAGATGCTGCCCCCAAAGTCGCTAAAGTAGACGTGACCGTTCTCCCGGTCCAGAGCGACGCCGGCCGCTTCCTCGAGATCCCTAGCCAAGACCTCGTACTTGACCGCACCCTCTGCCCTCAACATCCCCGTCTTCTTGTCGATGCTGGCGCGGTTCAGAGTGCTGCCCCCGGGGGCCCCGCCGCGGTCCGTCCAGAAGATGGCGCCGGTCTCCTCGTCGACCTGCAGGCTCACGGGCTCGGGGAGGTCGTCCAGGAGACAGGCGACATCGCCCCTCGACTCGGCGTTCGCGCCCGCGGGCATCTCGACGCCGGCGCAGAAGATGCGCCCCTGCCCCGACCCGCGCGCGTCCTTCTCCGCCCAGTAGAACTTGCCCAGCCCCGGCGCCACCGAGACGCCGACGCAACACGACGCGGGGTCCGAAGCGTCGCTGCCGCGGACGACCAGGGTCTCCAGGCCGCTGCCGTCCAGGTTGGCGCGGCAGACCCGCATGCCCTCGCTGTCGCAGAAGTACATCCTCCTCGACGTGGGCTCGACGACGAGCTGCTTCGGCGTGTTGACGGCCCCAGGGGGGAAGAGGGACCGCGCGTCGCCGCCGCCGCCGCCGCCGCCGCCGCCGTCCAGGTCCGCGCAGAAGACGGCGCCGTCCGGCTCGCCGGGCGTCCCCGCGCAGGTCCAGAACACGCGCCGGCTCTCGGCGTCGACATCGATGCCGTCGGGGACCTGCTGCCCGTCGGCGAGCACGCGCTCCACGGCGCCGTCCGGCGACAGCTGGAGGACCTGCCCGGACGCGGTGCGGTCGTCGGGGTCTTCGCGCGATCGGTCGAGGGCGAGGATGCTGGGGAGGCGCGGGTACAGCCCGCCCCTGGCCGACTTGTTGCCGAGCTTGCCCTTGGAGATGTACTCGCGCTGCAGGAAGTCGACGGTGTTCTCGGGGGACAGCCCGCGCTCCTGGACGTAGTGGTCCTCGATGAAGGCGACGGTGTCGAGACCGACCACTGCCGAGGCATCAGCACGCGCTACTTATACAGAAACGGCACGGCAGGAAATCTCACAGTCCATCAGCTTGCAGGGCCCCATGCCGTACTTGGCCAGCTCGAGGAACAGGGTATCGATCTCCTCGGGGCTCGACACGCCCTCGGCCAGGATCGACAGCGTCTCCCTCTTGATGGCGGCCCAGAGGCGGTTGAAGATGAAGCCGGTCGACTCCTTGCGCGCGACGAACGGCCTCGTGCCGACCTCCCTCTGCCGCTCCGACATGAAGGGGAAGTAGTCCGGGTTCGTGTGCCCGTCCGTCATGAGCTCGACGACCATGTTGGTGGGCGGCGTGTAGTAGTGCGTGTTCATGATCCTCGTCCTGGTCGCGTCCCCGACCTTGGCGAGCATCTCGGACGACCGGTAGGAGGACGAGTTGCTGGCGAGGATGGCGTCGGCGGGGGCGGCCGCCTCCAGCTCGGCAAAGACGTCGATCTTGGTCTGGATCCTCTCGGGGACGGCCTCGACGACGAGCCAGGCGTCTTCGACGGCCGGCGCGAGGTCCTCGAAGATTCGGACCGTGCCCGGGCTGTTTCTGCCGGAGGCCGGGTAGCTGCCGATGTTCTGCTCGACGTAATCCAGGCAGGGCTGGTGCTGCTTGACGTCGGGTTCCCGGACCCGGACGTTGTAGCCGCCGGAGGCCCATGTGCAGGCTGTCGTTCTGTGTCAGTTGGCGTCGCATCGAGACGGATTCTGGAGACCGTTGCTCACCGATACGGCGACCCAGGACCCCACCCCCGAGAACCGCGACCGGGCGGACTTTGTAGTCTGATGGTACGGGAGTCATCAGAGCGCGTTGTGTCGGAACGAATGGATAAGTACAGATTGAGTATTATGTCTAAAATTATAAGATGTCCAGCGCTGAATGGTTCCTACTAAAGCCAAAAAGTTCGAGGGGAAGGGGCATGAAAAAGAAGGAGAAAAAGGAACTAGGCGAAGTATCTACATTTCGATAAAAGAGCAGCCAGCCCGTCGAAACGTTTCAGCGGCGCACATAGTCACCCTATCAATGCCCTCTGGATATGCCGGACCACTCGGCGTCCCGTCGGCCTAGTCATCGTGAGTAGTGGCCAGGAGGGCGCTTTGTGCAGCTTAGGTTAACCTTTGCATGCAAGTTTCCAATTCGGGATTAAGCTTTTTCTCCGGCAGCTATTCAGATAAAGCCAATTCCGTACTGCTATTTGCCTCTCGCCTCCTGCGGCTGGCAACGGCCCTCGGCGGATCATCGATTTCCTGGGGTCTCGGGATACTTGTTGGTAGCCTCCCCTCTCTTGGTGCATTCACGCGTCCGGGTTGAGGGCAACTTTTACATGAACGCCGGATGTCTTTTTTAGCTCTAATCGCTAGTGATCTATAGCATTGAAAAGGACTGTAATTGTCCGGGCACAGTCGAGCTGTCCCGGATAGGTTGACAAAGTGTAGCTCGCCCTTCGAGACTCGGGCCAGTCTACCCGGGCCCGCTTCGTCATCTCATGGGGCGTCTCCGTCCTCTTAGTGCCGGGCACGGCATCTGCAAAGCTGTGGAGCGGAGCAGGCCCTCGCCGGCCTCGGCATTCAAGCTCCCGCATCAAGGTCCATGTCGACCTCGCCCGACACGGAGAGTAGCAGGTTTGATAACTGTTCGACGCGGTAAAGTGATCCGCGCTTCTCTCGGCGGGCCTTGTTTCGCCTTTGCAAACTCCATCCTGGTTCAAAATACCCTCCTCTCAAGCCATCAAAACTTGCCAGGCAACTGTGCAATCTCGTAGAACCGAATCTTGACCACGAAGTGTTTCCCAACGTGCCCTTCCCCAAGATGCTAACTTTCTGACTGGGATAAGAATTATGCGAGGAGGATGTGCTCTAGCGAATCGTTCCTATCTCTCCTTGACGAGGACTCGAGGTGCTTCGTCAGCCTAATTCGCCACGGCAGTAGTTCAGCTGTCATATTTCACTGAATCTTCTGGCTAAACCGATGCAGTTCCATTCGAGACAAGATCTTTGAGTTTTGACTCTTTACACGTGATGAACTTTGAATGGCTCATCTGGCCTAGGTAGGCACCTATCGATTCCAACCCCCCAGCCACAGCCATCAGACGGCATCGTTTTCGTCCTTCGCATCGGCGTTCTTGGCGATTGACCCCGAATCGCCCACCTCGGCGTTCAACACCCTCCGCTTCTCCTCTCGGCGCGCCAGGTAGGTGAGGCCGATGGTCCAGACGATCAAGGCGATGCAGCAGGCGATCATAGCCCACATGCCCCTCTGCGCACCATAGGTCAGTTCGCAGTTCCTAGGTGAAAAAAACAAAACAATCTCGTCTGAAGAGGAAACGACTCACAGTAAACCACGGGGCCATGGAGGCGCCGTAGAAGATGATGCTCCACCAGCTGTTGACGGCGTTGCTGCCCAGGTTCATGCCGGCCAGCACGACGCCGCGGAAGACGCCCTCCTCGAAGCGCATCGCGTCGTTGCACCACGCGAAGAAGGTGGCCTGGCACGCGTACACGGCGCCGGCCCAGTAGTAGGCGCCGAAGACGACGGCCGTGGACGCCGCGCTCGTCGGGTCCCGCGCCGCCGCGAGGACCATGGCCGAGGTCGCCACGCCCGTGACGCCGATGAAGTAGGCGACGAGGTAGCGCTTCCCGCCGAGGAGGTCCGTCAGCGTCGCCCAGAAGAGCGTCGACACGATGCCGACGGCCGCGACGCCCGTCGGGTAGTTGTTGAGCTGGGCCACCGTGTACTTGCGCGCCGGGTGGCTCTTCATGTACAGCGCGAGCAGCGCGTTGGTGCTGAAGGACTCGGTCTCGCCGGCGATGATCCAGAGCACGACGAACCCCCACCAGTACCACGAGGTGAGCACCTTCCTCATGAACCGGAGCGTGAGCGGGGACCTCTCCTGGATCTGGGGCACCCTCGCGCGCGCCAGGGCCTTCTCCTCCTCGGTGAAGTAGAAGGCCGTCGTCGTGTGCGGGGTGTCGGGGAAGCACAGGAAGCCGTAGATGGCCACGGGGATCGTCAGAAGGCCGTCTATAACAAACAACCAGCGCCATCCTGAGAGGCCGTGAAGGCCGTCCATGCTGCTGTGGATGCCCGTCTGGATGAAGCCGCCGAAGAAGGTTCCGGCGAGGCCGGAGGCCGTGAAGATGCCGCTCCGCTTGCCGAGCTCGCGCTCCGTGTACCACGCGCCCAGAATGTAGTGCGTGCCGACAAAGGTCGACGCCTCGGCAATGCCCTGGAGGAAGCGGATGGCCATGATGGATTGCGGGCTGTGGACGCTGGCGGTGCACATTGTCAGGGCGCCCCAGATGACCATCATGAGCGGGAACCAGATCTTCGGCTTCACGTAGTGGAGGGATAGGTTGGACGGGATCTGTCCGATGACGTAGCTAAATTTGGCTGCTTAGTTACCAGGAATACAAAAGAAACCTCAAGCATAGGAGGCAGGATCTTTTTTTCCCTTACCCGACAGTGAAGCAAGTGTTGATCTGGTTGAGCTGGTCTCCCACGAAGCCCAGCTCTTCCTTCATGCCGGAGACGTATGCATTGTTAAGGTTGGAGCGGTCAAGCTGTAGCCAAGTCAGGACATGCTCACGGCTGCTCAATGCCTAAGAGGAAGTGGTACGGCAGGTCTTCAACACTCACATAGTTCACCAGGTAGCCTTGCGATTGTTAGCATATTTGTGCGAGACGCGGCGCGGAAGAGGAGGTAGACGTACTCAGGCAGCAGAAGGTCAAAATAAAGAAGTCGCACTTTTGGAGGAGCTTGCGCTCGCCCGGCGCATACTCGACGTTGAAGTACTGGCGGACCTTGTCGAAGGCCATGTTGAACGATCGGTCAATGAGCCCTTCCCTGTTTTGCAAAAGCCGGATGACGCTATTGCTTCGGACCAATTGGGAGGTGGAACTGCGCAGACTCGGTCACCACACCGTTCACCTCGGAGGCTGTACTGAAGTCTGACGGGCTTCTTATGAACGGAGCACGTCGAGGCCCAAGGCCCCCCGGTCGCGAGCTGGCTTCCCAACGCCGGCGCGCGACTTGAACGACGGGCCGGTATCGCCCAAGAGATAAGGAATGTGGTCACAGGAATCAATAGCAGGGGGGGTCGGCTGCGATAAGGCCGATCAGGTTTCCGGGGGTTCGTTCTTGGAGCCCTGGGAAGGAGGAGGGTAGTATCGACAGACAGCGAGCCGTCAGCGCTCTTGGCCTCTCGGCATCCGAACGACTATCTTATCTCGCGCGCTTGGTTACTGATGAGGGCTGATATCCACCAGTGCGGATTCCCGTCGCAATGCGCCTTGATTGGATGGATGGATGGATGGACCTCTATTGAGCTGTGAGCTTCGTTATCCTACCTATCTGGCCGCTGCCGAGGAAGATTGCGACCCACGGTCGGCTGGACCCCCGGCAACGGACCGGAATGGGATGATAAGCTTACCCAGCTCCTCCGGGGGTGCGTCGTCCGATGGCGTCCGAGGCCGGGACTCGCAGCTCGCAGCTCGCAGGGATGGAGACCCCTTCCCTCTCTCAGCCTCCAGACACACCCAATACGCCTCCTAGGTAGATGTGGAGGTATCGCGCGGCTTGTTCAAGCGCGCTGTACCGGCTTAGACGCGTAGGTAAGGATGGATGGACGGACACTTGATGAGTTGGTGGTTGGAAAAGCAGCCGGAGCTCGGCGACATGTATGGGTTGAGAGAATTTTTTTCCTTTTCTTTTTTTCCACTTCGGGCTACAAATGGACGAAAATCGCTAGTCGCGTCCCACTTTGCGAGCACATCTATGTGAATATATGGAAGTTGAAAGAAAGAGGGAAAAGGGGGGATTCCCCTCATTATCTTTATGTTTGCCCATATCCAAAGATGCAAGCCGCACCCGAACACACAGGAAAGAATAGTCGTCGTCGTCGATCCTGACGTCGGGAGAACGTGTTATTGCATGGGGTTCCGGCGCTGCAGCGAAGCTTAACCCTTGCTGGCTTGTCTGCTACATATGCCCGCCATGTGTGTGTGTCCTGTGTCCCTTGACTCGCAACACGCGGCAACACGCTTGCCAAACCGCCCGACCGGACTTGTGGCGCGCGCCTGGATGAGATAGGGATGGTCTAACCAAGCGCTATCATGGATGGACCCGACTTGCTCTGGCGCGGAAAGGGGGTTAGCGCCGTCCCCAGCTGTTCAAAAGGGTATGCTTCCGACCCCTCGGGTGGATCGTGACGAAGCATGCCATAATCCAGAGACTCGGATACCGGTACGATTCTATTCAGCCTTCATCGGGGGTTGGTTCTCAGTGTGCCTGCCACACGGACCGGAGACCAGACGCCTATCGATGACAAGCGATGATGGGTGCGGGCCAGCGAGAAGTGCGCCGCAGTCTTGACGTTTTCCGGACCATCTTATCTCTCCTCGACGCCCCCTCGCTCATTGCCTATTAATAATGACTGATTAACCCCACCATCTACATACAGTTCCCGCGGGGTCAGTTGGCACTGTCACCGCCTTGGCCCCTCGGTCTCCTCTCCCTCTCCGCGACCTCGTGCGATGCGACGGCGTCATGCAACGTCCGGAACCCATATCAACCGATGGCCGGTAGGCGGTCCGGCACCTTTGCGCCACGATCCCCCAGACCATTGCTAGTCGCAGCGCGTAAATAGTATTTAACAAGTTCCGGGTCGGTTCCAGTCGTTTTCGAGCTTCAGCTACTTCTTTTGCCGTCCCCCCTCTGCCACCACCCCCACTCATCCCCTGTCTTGTCTTCTCTTCCACCCGATTGACACACGTACACGGACTTACAAGACGCCCGTCCATCATGGGGAGCTTGAAATCCGAGACCTGGGAGCTGGCGGCCGCCAAGAAGCGCGAATCACTCGCCGCGTCCATCCCCTCCGAGTGGCGCGTCCCCGAAGACCTGCTGCCCCCGGCGTCCCAGGCCGACGTCACCGCCTGGCCCCAGAAGTCCGGCTGGTTCACCGAGGCGGAGCTCGCCATCACCGAGAGCACGGCCGCCGAGCTGGTCCAGAAGCTCGCCTCCGGGCAGCTGAAATCTCTCGAGGTCACAAAGGCCTTTTGCAAGCGGGCGGTCGCCGCTCATCAACTGGTGAGTTCGAGGGCGCACCCAAGCCATCCCCCCCCACGCCCCCTGCGCGGCGCGGAGCCCTTCTTTCTGACCCCGCTTCTCTCTCTCTCTCTCGCCCGTAGACAAATTGTCTCTCTGAAACCTGCTTTGATCGCGCGCTCGCGACGGCCCGGGCCAGGGACGAGCACTTGGAGCGCACAGGACAGCCCGTCGGGCCCTTCCACGGCCTGCCCATCTCCCTCAAGGACAACTTCAACCTCAAGGGCCTCGACGCCACGGTGGGCTTCGTCTCGCACATTGGCCACCCCGCCGAGAGCGACGCCTCGCTCGCCGCCCTGCTGGAGGACGCCGGCGCCGTCTTCTACGTCAAGACCAACGTGCCCACGGCCATGATGATCGCCGAGTCGGTCAACAACGTCTTCGGCCGGACGGTCAACCCGCGGAACAGGAACCTCACCAGCGGCGGAAGCTCCGGCGGCGAGTCCGCCCTCATCACGATGAAGGGAAGCCCTCTCGGCATCGGAACCGACATTGGTAAGCCCCCCCCCCCCCCCCCTAAGGGCATCTCGTGTGATGTGAGAAAACCCCGCGAGGCTCATTTTGGCAACACCTGGCAGGTGGTTCTCTTCGCATCCCCGCCGCGTGCACCGGCATCTTCACCCTGCGGCCCTCCTTCGGCCGCTTCCCGACGCTGGGCTGCCGCTCCGGCATGGGCGGCCAGGAGGCCGTGCAGTCCGTCAACGGGCCCATGACGCGCACCATCTCGGACCTGGAGCTGTACAGCAGGACCGTCGTCGGCCGCCAGACCTGGCTGCACGACCCGCGCTGCGTCCCGATCCCCTGGCGCGACGCCCGGCTGCCCGAGAAGCTCCGGATCGCCGTCATGCGGGACGACGGCATGGTCCGGCCCACGCCGCCAGTCGCCCGCGCGCTCGCGCACGCCGTCGAGAGGCTGAGGTCCGCCGGCCACGAGGTCGTCGACTGGGACCCCCGCGACCAGGCGCAGGGGCTGAGCCTGCTGGCCCGCATGTTCGTCGCGGACGGCGGCATCTCCATCAAGAAGGAGCTCGAGAAGACGGGGGAGCCCTTCCGGCCCGAGATGAAGGCGTACGAGGAGGCCGAGGAGCTCGGGACGTACGACATGTGGCAGATGCACATCGAGCGCACGGCGTACCAGAAGCGCTACCTGGACCGCTGGAACGCCGCCGGCATCGACGCGATCCTCTGCCCCACGACGCCGTTCGCGAGTGTCAAGAACGGCCAGTTCAGGCATGGTGAGTTTCTTGTTCCGCGACGCTTGCCCTTACAGACGCCTGATCTAACATTCTCCCCCCCCCCCCCCCCTCTTCCTAGTCGGATACACCGGTGTCTTCAACGTGCTGGACTACTCATGCGTGTCGTTCCCCACGGGTTTATCGGCGGACGAAAGCACCGACGTGTTCTCCGACTCTACCGGGGAGCCTCTGGGACCGGACTGCGAGGCCATCCGTGCTGAATGTAAGCATCTTTCCACTTTTCTGAATGAGACGAGCTCGGCCTGACCATTTGCGTAGACGATCCATCTGCCGTGCACGGGATGCCCATCAGCCTACAGATTGTTGCGCGTCGACTGGAGGAAGAAAAGGCAATAGCAATGGTTGGGCGTATTTTAGATATCATCTGATTCCCTGGACTCACGCCAGAAGCATAAAGCATAAAGCAATATAATAATTATGAGCACGTCGACCGAAAGCCAAACCGTCTCCGAGACTACCAAAGAAAAACCGACGTAGGTTCCGGCATATGGCAGAGCTAATCAGTTTCCTGGGTGCTCTACATCACAAATCACGACTTTGTCTAATGGTAAGTCGGCGATGCATGGGACTTCAATGCGTCGTCAACTCGAAATCTAATATTTAATTGGCATTACGACTACGTATCCCGACTCCGCCTACAACTTGAGCAGCGCCTTCAGGTCGACGACGCTGACGCTGACCTGGTTGTTGGCGCTGGGCGGCAGCCACCCGCCGCCGATGATGGCGACCTTGCTGCCGTCGCCGACGAGGGCCAGGGAGCGCGAGTACGCGTTGGGCTGGGGCACGGCGAGCTCGACCCAGGCCCCCGGGGCGCCGAGCGCGCGGTTGACGAAGACGTTTGCCTGGCTGCCGCCGCTGAGGACGACGGTGCCGTTGGCGCCGCCGACGGGGCTCCAGACGACGAAGGGGGAGCTGACGGGGCGCGTGCCCTTGTCCGAGACGAGGGCGACGTCGGGGGCGGCGAGGACGTTCTCCGGGTCGGCCGTGAGGCGGTAGTGCACGCGGCAGCCGTCGGTGCCGCAGAGCTCGAAGGCATAGATGAACTCGTCGTTGGGGAGCTTGGCGATGACGGGCATGCCGGGGCGGGCCTCGTAGCTGCTCGTGTCGGCGACGTCGTTGACGACGGGGCTCCAGGTCCTGAGGTCGGTCGTCGTCGCGTGGGCGAGCTTCTGGCCGAACTTGGGGTCGCGCTGGTCGGCGTAGTAGGCGATGAGCTTGTCGTTATGGAGCCTGGTAAAGTGGGGGGGTCCGGTCAGCTTGAGGCGCACGAGAAGGAGACGGTCCACGCATGTTCTCGTTTCTAGACTTACAGCAAGAAGGGCTCCCAGACGGGGGTCAGGCCGTTGGTGGGACGGGCCTCGCCTCCGCTGGCGATGGCGCTCTGGAACTCCCAGGTGACGCCTCCGTCGGTGCTGGCGTAGACGTCAAGCTTGGTCAGGCTCAGGTCCGTGGGGATGCTGTTGCCGACGAGGAGGAGGGTGCCGGCGGGGAGGCCGGCGAAGGCCGCGGGGAGCTCGTAGAGCATGGGCTGGTAGCGGAGGCCCCAGCCGTTGACGGTGTCCTGGACGCGGCCGATCTCGGACCAGGTGGCGCCGCCGTCCTGGGAGCGGAAGATGGGGAAGTAGACGATCGGGGGCTCGGGGGAGTAGTTCTCCCAGGTGGCGACCAGGTCGCCCGACGAGAGCTGGACGGCGCGGGCGTACAGCACGCGCGGGTCGACCCAGCCGGCGTTGGAGGGCGGCGAGAAGATGACCTTGTTCGAGATGGTGCCGGAGGCCTGGCGGCCCTCGACCGGGGAGGCGACGGGGCCGCCGGCGACCTGGAGAGACAGGAGGCTGGCGATGCCGGCGACGGCAGCACGGAGGAACTTCATGGGTGCGGTCTTGTGCGAGCCTAGATGGCCGACTTGAGCTGGGAGGGAGAAGAGAGTGGCGAGGTCAAGGGGAGTCGAATCAGTCCAGCGCCTTGAGGAGGAAGCAGAACCGGCCGGCAATCCTCGAACTGTGGGTTTCGTTATATACGTCGGTGGCGAGCTCTCAGAGGGCGCAGTCCGCGATATTCACGCCGAGGCAAAAAAGAAAAAAAACGTCAGCGAGCACGACGTCGACGCTCGAAGCGGTAGGGGCCAAGCCTTTCGATGTTCCCGATGCCTTGCTTTTATTGCCCTTGTGACCCGTGAAAGGTGTGATCGGAGCCCGCTCCTCGAGAGGATGAGAATAGAGTTAAGCCGTGTTAGGTTTGGTTAGCCGGCAGCGCATGCAGGTCCAGCAGATGCGTCAACTGGGCGTACGGTGTGTTTTTGTTCTCCCGACGGGAGGGGCCCGGCGCAACGGACGCTCTCCGGCGATGTGACCTCATGAGGAGGGTGAAGGGGGGGAGGGAGGAGAGAGGAAGGGTGGCCATGTCGGTGGAAATATGGCCGAAAATAGAGTCACGCTCCCCACGTCAGGCCAGGCTCAATGCCGTTTGAGATCCGGGGTTCGCGTGTGGGGATAGCCCGGCCAAGCTCGTCCACTTCCAGGGACGCGCGCCAATGGCATCGTCCTCTTCAGCTCGGTTGCCGCCGCGAACCCGCAAGCTGTAGATACATAGCCTCCTTATTAAGAAGGTAATAAAGTTTCACGTGGTGATATCGGCCCCGAGTTGTCAGGTACCAGGGGGGAAAGGATGGACTCTTTTAACTTCTCGCAACCAGGGCCCGGAAGAGAGAGAGAGAGAAACGGGTGAGGTGTGAATGCGGCCAAGGCGGAGGCTGTTGAACCCGCCAATGGCGCAAAAACGATGAACAGGTGAGATGACAGCATCCACGGGCAGCACCAGGCCGAGTGGAAACATGTTTGAATGAGCCGAGGTCAGAGATGTATAGTATGCTGAGCGCCGCAAACGAGAACGCAGCGGGTCGGACGCGACCAATAAATCCCGAGTGAGAGTTATCGATCGTCACAGGCTTCAGAATGCTCCGATAAAGGTGTTTCCGTTAATCTGTGTTCCGTCTTCTGTAGACCCATCGCAGAATTGCATTCCCAACCGGATGCTACTATGTAGGCGCCCCATGGGAACGAATGTCCGCTCATCTCCTCGGGCCCGACTGTCAAGAGTCAACTTCCTGGTCGCATTACCCTGCGAACCAGCTGGTGTTGGGTTCGGTTCTCTCCAGGACCTGGTCCATAGATGCTCAATATTGGATGATTACCCAATTGGCCTTACGAGGCGAGGCGAGGCGAGGCGTTCATCCCTTTCGCACGACGACTGCATGGGTTCTTTCTCCCACTTGCCAACATGATTGGATGATACACGACGGTGACTGACATGTGTCATGCACACGTTTCGTGCCTATGAAAACTCGGCGATGCGAAACAGCCGACCAGCCCTCCTGGCCCACCCCAATGGTAAAGTAAGTACTATCCAGCTTCTGCCAGGAGGTAGGTCCACGGCGGCCGCAACAAAACTTGCAAAAGACATTGAACTCCGGTCCGACTTTGATTGGAAAGCCATGCTTGAACACGGGTTTCCGGTAAATACAACAGCCGCCTAAACCATCGGGAAAGATGTATTTAGGGAGGATTAAAGGCCGTGAAGAATAGACGCAAGCGCCACGTTTCATCATGCGCAGATCGTGGGCGTGAATGCCCATCATCAATGCCGCCGCCGCCAAATTAGAACCACCATTGCCGCGGTGTGCTCCCTATCGCCTATCGGGGGCTGAGTGGGTTCGAGTGTCTCCCAACATACACATCGACCGTCGTCCGACGCCCTCGCACAGCCCAATCGTGTGATGGTTGCAGAAAGATCGCGGCTCCGACCCGGCCCTGCATGAGTGCATGCCTTGGTGTTACTACGTAAATTAAGCATTCAACTCGTCCAGAACGTCGACTGTTGCTAGCCTCAACAGGAGACTGACTTCTCAGGGGGGCTTGCGACAAGCTCTTACAGCCGGACTCGGGGGCCCTTTGGGACCGGCAATGCCGCAGACCCTGCTGTTTTGAGAATGCCGTTACATTGCTCTTGTCGGATATCGTCCGTAAGAAGCCGAGACCGCCACGACAGAAGCCTGCCACAATTTCGACATCTACGAGTTGACGCCTATTCGACTTCCACTATCATGTCACTAGGAAGACTTTTCGAATGGGATGGCTTGCGCTGGGTCTCTTCGTCCATCTCAGTGCTGGAAGGTCTCCGCAATGACACACGGATGCCCTTTCGACGACAATCGGACTTTGGTTAGCTTTTACATCAATGCTGGTGTCGATAGGTCCATACAGCGCGCCGTCTTGGGTCCGAACAGCATCTACTCGTGAAGATTGCCCACTGAAGTTAAGCTCGACGTATTGCTCAGCCGGGAAGGTTGATGCTGCACTATGTTACTTGCACGGCTACAGGAACACGGTGAGTGAGGTTGTCGGGACGGCAACAACCCTGGCAATTGTCGGTGGCCGATATAGCTCAATACAAACTTGGCTGTAGACATTAGAAGTGCGTAGAGATTCGGTAGCAGTGATTCAATCGGCCCTAAAATTGCTGCGAGAGGTTTGGGTAGATTTCGCTCTGCTGCCCATCTTGGAGCTTCGTTTGTCTATGGCCTTTCCGACTCCTCATGAAATTTATAATTCTCGTTCCTCTACCACTTGATGACATCCCAAAAGCTTTGGCAGGAATTTGTGCTCCATTTTTGAGAAATCTATAATTGAGGCGTGGCAGTTGAACATCTTTCCCTCTGCCTCCTCTTCTCAGCCCAATTGATTAAGAGAGCCGTGAAGTGCCCTACAAACAGTGGATCGCAAAGTAACCGTTTTCCTTCTCAGACAGAGACAGCGGATCACCGCGAGTGCCCAAAACTGCCCAAGTGTCAATGTCTACCACTGCCACAATGACAGCAGGTCTGACAGACAAATGGGTGAACCGAAGCCATGTTCATCTGAAGACGGTGTGGGTTCTTGTCTGCACGTGCAAGTCGTCGTCAGGTTATTCGTTTCTCAACGCGTGCGTTTCCCCGCGTCTTGGCATGCTCAATGACTGTGGAGGAGATTGGACCGAGTAGAGTAACTGGCTTGGGGTCCGGCCTGGCGTCACGTCGATCGGGGTGACCACTGCCGAGTTATATTCGATTGCCATGGTGGATAGTTTGTTTTCCTCGTATGCCGCTCTCATCAGCTTTTCACGTCCGGCGGATTCCTTCCACGTGTGCTTCGATCTGAGGCGGTATGCTGGCCCTTTAGAGAACTACTAAGAAATCAAGTAATAACAGAAAGCCGTATCATTTACGGTTATGTCAGGGTATCTTGAAGTGTTGAGCAATAAATTTCAAAGGTTGCTCAAGCTTGAAGTACTGTGTAGTGCCCTGCATTCTTCCTGTTCCCATGGCACCGGTTTTAGCCAACTTCAGGCTAGTGTCTTCGACTTGCTGCCTCAGATTGTTTCGATAATGCCTCAAGATGATATTTGGTCCGAAGAAAACATGTCCTGGACCAGCGACACGGTTACCCCCGAGATAGATCTCCCAGCCAAAGTGTGCAGTCTGATTAGCACCCACAAGCGGGTTGTCGGCATCTGCATGAACAATATGGCTTTTGTCAGCTTCCATACTGCTATACAAATTAGCAAAAAGGTTTAAGGTTCGGATGTCTAGTTACCCCAAATCACCTCAAGGTGAAACGCTGTCGTGCCATTGCTTCTTGTGGCAATGAAATTGGCATGGACCTCAACAACGCCAGACTGGTTGTGCCTATCAAATGCCATTACATCCAGGTTCTGAATCATACCGTCAGTTACCTCGGTGCTGGAGGCACCAAGTCCGCTGGGGAATTGGATTTCTCTGATGGCGGCAGATATCTGTGATTGCAGCTCTCTCGCAGCTTGATTCTGGCTCTCAAAATGCCGCTCCATGGTGTTGGTATTCGATTGACGTGAGTACTATGGGAAGAAGATAGATTTAATTTGACCTGTTTTTCAATTCTGGAAATACCCTTTGTCAAATATAGGTGATGCGGGACGGTTATTTTACCGAATCAAAACTAGGTCAGCCTCTTTCCTACTGTCGCAATGCCTTCAGGCATCTAGCGGATCCTCCAGAGACCAGAATAACTATTATTCCGCCCACTTCGTTCTAACCTATCGCCACAAGGCATATTTATTTAGGTTAGGCCTTACTTTCTTATATATACTTATTTAAGCCGTTTTCCTATATCTTTTCCTACCTATAAAGTAACTCTATAACAGTTATAAGCCTAGCTTATACTATACCTTAAACTTTTATATCTAGAGAGTATTTACTTTAGTTTAGGACCTCTCTTTTAAATAAACTATCTTTTTATCTCTTATCTTTCTATATAATATCTATTAATTTATCCTTAACTATTACCTTATTATAAAGGCTTAAGTCCTATTTAAACTAGCTAGTATAGTATACCTTTTTAAAACTTAAATCTTACTTAAAGTATATCTAGTAATATATTAACCCTAATAGGCTAGTAACTAATAATAATAGTATCCTATATTTAAATAAAATTTTAGATCTATAAAGGGTACTAACTATTAATAAATATATAGCTAAGTTAAACTATAAGTAAAATAAATAAGCCTCTATCCTTACTTTAGTAAACCTAAACGTTAAAGTTAAATACTAAGTATACTTTTTAAATATTTAGGCTAAAGAGGGTATTTATAAATAATATAAGAAGGCCTTTAACGTTATTAATAACTAGGTTAAAATATTAGTTAATAAAAAAATCCTTTAGCCTATCTAGATAGAGGTCCTTATATAAAACTAAACGTTCCTTTATATAGTCCTTAAGGTTCTTAAATAATAGTATATAATATCTAACTTTTCTAACTAAAGCTTTATCTATTAAAAATACTTTATTACTCTTTAGAAGGCTACCTTAAATATTAATAAGTATATCTAGATTATTAAGTAATAGAATATATTTCTTTATACTATAGTTCTAGAGGTACCTAAAGTTTAAGGTACCCTTACTTTAAAGGACTTCTTTTAAGTAGTAGTATATTAAATCTATAGGACCTAAGTATTAAATAAGCTTATAGAGATTATCTAAAAGGAGATAGCTAGAAATACTATATAAGGCCTTAATTATTATATAACTATTTTAAATAATATCTTATAAAAGGAAGCTTTAGTAGTAAAGTAGTAAGAGAGGTTATTTAGGGTATATATAACCCTAATAGGTTACTCTTTACCTTTTTATAAAAATAAACTTTACTGCTCTACTTTAAAAAATTAGGATAAACGTTATATCTATAGTTAGGCCTACTACTAAGTACTAATTAAATATACCTTTATAGAAAAAGCCCTTACTAGATCTTTTTATACCTATATATAAGTTAATAACTAACTTATAAGGTAAATTTATAACTAAATTAATAACTAAAATAATATAAACCTTTATATTAAGCTTACTTATAAAGGTTAGCTTTAAGTTATACTTTATACTTAGTATACTTTAGACTAAATAAACTTTAGTAATAACTGCTTAAATAACTTAAAGAAAGACTTAAAGAAGGACTTTAAGGCCTCCTCTAATAATATAGCTAACTATTAAAGTTAGCTAGACCTCTTTTTAAATATTATTATATATATTATTAACCCTACTTTTTTTTAGTTACTTTTAGAGGACCTTACTCTATAAGATAATAAGTAATATAGCGTCTTTACTATACCTTACTTTAGCCTATATATCCTTTTATATAGTACTATTTTAAATAACTATAAAGTAATACACTTAGTTAATAATATTACTCTTTTAGAACTTAATTTAATCTAAGTAATAAAGGGAAGTAATAAGAGTATAGAGACTAGTACTACTTTATATCCTATACTTATAAAGGGGTAAAAAGTTATAAAGGGTATCTTAAATACTTAAAATAGGACGGCTATAGACCTTATGCTTAAGGATATAGCCTTTATAAAGAACTTTTATATTAATATTACTTTAAAGGCCCTCCTTTAAAAGGCTAGTATTTAGTATTTAGGCTTAAACTATACTTTTTACTTTAGAGGTTATACTAATAGCTTTATAGTTAAGTAGTTAACCTATAAGGCTAATATTACTTTCTTTAAATATAAGCCTTATTCTAGCTGCTCTACTTCCTTATAAATTACTATAAATAAGGCTGCCCTTATTAATATAACTTAGGTTATACTATTTATTAAGGAAGGTAGGAAATAAATCTTATACTTTAATAAGCCTATATAAGATAACCCTATATAGCTCTAGTACCTTTATAGTAGCTACCTTAGCCCTAAAGTACTTAAATATCTAGTACTAAATACTTAAGGAGTTAAAATAAAGGTATATAAGAGGCTTAATTATACCTACTGCTAGATAGCCTATACTTAAAAGGTAGTCTTATAATATTAATTAGAATAAAGGTTATTCTACCTATACTATAGGATCTTATAGGATCTCTTTAACTACCTAAAGGCTTTTATAAACGCTATATAGCTTATAGTTATTAAAGATAAATTTACTAGCTATATCTTTACTTTCTTACTACTATATAAAACCTATAATAAAGTCTTTAATATTTTAAAGACCTTTAAGCAGTAGGTTATATATTAATATAGGCTTATAGTATATAAAATATATTAAAATATAGACTGCTTAGTAATTACTATTAATAGTAAAACTAAGTTTTAATAATAGGTATAAGATAAAGGTATTAACCTTAAGATTATACCCCTTTATATAAAGGAGCTAAATAGTAGTATTAAACAGGCTAGCTAAAAGGTAATTACTTATACTATTAAAATACTTTTTAAAGTAAACCTACTATAAAAACTTTAGCCTAAAGCTGTAATAGCTACTACCTACCTTTATAATATAAGCCTAATATAAGGTAACACTTAGCTTTACCTAATTAAGAGAGAAAAAAGATAGTTTAGTTAGTATTTCTAATAGTAGGAACCCTACTATTAAATAACCTTTAGCTAAGATTTATATCTTTAATAGGGGTGGCTTTATATATATAGCTATAGGGTATACCCTATCTAAAGAGATAGAGAGAGGGATATAGGAAGATATTACTTTAAGGTAGAACCTAGGGGATATATTAGTTACCTAGTAGGATATATTTAGAATACCTATAACCTATATTATATATAGGTCCCCTTACTTAATTAAGTTATTATTATATAGAATATAATATTTAATAAGAGTAAGTTTTATATAAAGGATAATATAAAATAGGCTATTCTAATTAAAGAAGTAGGCCTTATTATTAGTAATATCTAAAACCCTAGCACTATAAGTAACCCTAAGCTTTATATTTTAGATATAATAGAAGAATCTAGTGTTACCTTTACCTTATTAAAAGTAAATACTTTATAACCTTAACTACTACTTACTTTTATACTATAGATAGTTACCTTAAATAAAGATATATCTAGTAATAATATAATAACTTATATTAGGTAGAGAGGGTTATTATTAACCCTTAATCTATTACCTAACTCTAGAGATATCTAGAACTAGGAAGATAAAGTAATAACTGTTATCTTAGTAATATCTATACTAGGTATAGAGACGCCTAACTCTAAGGAAGTTAATTACTATAAGGTAATTAAAGATATAATAGTTATCTATACTAATACTCTTTTAAATAAGGGGGGGTAGATACCTAAAGAATTAACTTATTTAGAATTAGTATTTATAAGTAGTACTAACTAGAGATAAAGATTAGTTATAAGTAACTAAAACGGCCTAAATAATAATACTATCCTAACTTAGTAAAGCTAGTATATATATAGCCTTCTACCTAAACTAAATAGAAGTAGCTGCTTTAATATAAAGAGGAGCCTTATCTTCTTTATAGGTCTTACCTATTTAAAGTAAAGGAGATAGAAGGACTTCTTTAATACTTTCTTACCTAACTAGTAAAAGGTAATTAATAAAGAAACTACTAAACACTTAATAGTTTACTATTATATCTATATATTATTTATCTAAGTAAAGTATATCTATAAACCTATAAACTTAAATAAAAAGAAGTATATAGATAAGCTTCTACCTCTTCCCCTTAACTAAAAGGGATTTCTCTATCTTTTAAAGACTATTTAAGACTGCTTTATAAAAGTAATAGTTATTAAGATTTAGAAGCTTAAGTAGATAGGTGTATAGAAAGTAGTAGACTGTAATAAAGCTTTATTTAACCTTATTCTCTTTAAGTAGGTATAGATATATAAGTTAGACTAGTATAGCCTTCTTAATAGATATAAGGTAAGGTTATATATATAGGGTAATATATAAAAAGAATACTTACTTAAATAGATATATACTATTACTTTTATAGTATAAACCTTTTACCTTATTATAGTAATTATAGCTAAATTTAACCTTAAGATATATTAATTTAATATAGTTAATACGTTTTTAAATATAGTATAGAGGCTAAATAAACTACCTATTATTTACTACCTTCCTAATAGATTTAAGATACTAAGTAAAGTAGTTAAACTATACTATATACTATACAGCCTTTAAGATACACCCCTCCTTTAGTATAAGGAGTTCTTAAGTACGCTTTATTATCTAGGTATAGAGCCTATAAGTAAAGACCTATACCTCTTTTAGACCCCTAATAAAAAGGTTCTTTTAGTTTTCTATATTAATAATATCTTTATCCTATACTATAAGTTATATACTAATAAGGCTAGAAGAATTATAAAAGAGATTAAAATAACCTATAAGGTAAAGGACTAAGGGCTAACTAAATAGTATTTAGGAATATAGATCCTATATAACTATAAGGTAAGGAAGATCTTTCTTTCCTATAACTAATATATTAAAAAGGTTATTAAGAAATTTAACCTTATTAACCTAAAGGCTTTAGCTATCCCTCTTCCTATAATCCTACTTAAGAAGAATACCTTTTAAATAACCCTAGATAAAGTTAAATGTTTCTAAAAGAAGGTTAGATCTATCCTCTATATAGTAGTAATAATCTAACCTAATATTACTTATATATATGCTCTGCTTTTATAATTCCTAATAAACCTATTATATACCTATTATAAGGCTACTAACTAAATAATTTAATACTTATACTATACCTACTACTTAGTAATATACTATAGTACCTTAAGAGGTATATAGGTACTACTAATTATAAGTAATATATTATTTATAGATAATAAAGAGATATAAAGGTTATCTTAAGGGTATATTATTTTACTTTTTAGCAGCCTAATCTAATAGAAGGCTGCTTAGTAAAATACTATTATAACGTTAACTACTAAGGCTAAGCTTCTAAGCCTTAAATATATTAGTAAAGAGATAATTACTCTCTAGCGCCTATTTTATAACATATAGCTTAAGCTTAATAATATATAGTATATTTATTATAATAATTAATAAATAATTTACCTTATAGTAGGTAAAAAGGAACGTATTTTAACCTATTTATATTATATTAATATTTAGAATATATAGCTTTAGTAAGAGGTATTATAAGGTTCGTTTAGTATAGTGTATATACTTATAGATAAGATACCTATAGACAGTCTTATAAAGAACCTTTTATAGGCTAAGTTTAAATAATTTAGGTTATTTTTAAACTTATAAGATATATAAATAATAGTTAACTATATAGAGAAACTAAGGTTAGTAAAAAATAAATACCTAAAGGCCGTTTAAAAAAGCTATTTATACCTATAGGCCGTTTTTAAATCCTATACCGGCCTATAGGCCCTGGTCTATAGACCCCTTTACTTCCTTAAGAGCCTAAATATATATAAATTTTATTTATAGTATATATCTACCCCTTAAGAGTGCTGTATAACGGTCTATTAAGATATAGTATATAGGCAGTATATTATAACCTAATAAGACTATAAGTAATAATAGCCTTACTAAAGCCTAAAAGTATAGATAGTATAACATCTTATATACTAATAGAAGGATAACTCCCTATAGAATAGAAGAACTATAGATAAGTTATATAATAATAAGATAAGGTAATTACCCTATAGGATCTACTAAGTAATTACCTAGATCTACTAATTAATTACTAGGACCTACTAAGTAGTTACTAGAGAAAAAGGAGTAATTATAACTAATAAGAATAAGGCTTTAAGGGAAGCTATTAAATATTAGGACTTATATATAGAACAGACTAAGTCTAGGACTTAGGATAAACTTCTATAGCTTTTTAGTAATTAACTTATAATATATTCTTTAAATACCTTTTAGTATCTAACTTATATTTTATTAATAAAACGCTATATAAGCTACCCTTATAACCTTTAACTATTTAATTAATTACTAAGTAACTAATAGACTAATAAGCCTATAATACTATTACCTAAGTATTAACCCTAGCTATACTTTTAGTAAAAACCCTACTATTAGATATCTAGCTGTAATATAGTACTACTATAGGAAGTAAGCTACTAATAAGGTTATTAATTATATCCTAAACTTCCTTTACTGCCCTTTTATTTATAATAGTAATAGCTATATTAGAAGAGGGGGCTAGGCTAAATAGAATAAAACTAACTAGCTAGTTTAGTATTACTATACCCTTATAACCTAAAGGAGGTAGAGGGGTAATAGGCTAGCTTACTATAGCTACCTTACTATAATCTTATATATTAATATAAGGATCCTTAGGATTAAGGGTAGCCTTCTATTTAGTATAGCTTTATAAAGCACTACTTACTTAGCTAAAGCGTTAAATAAAAGTTAGTAATAAAAAAGTATATAACCTTATATAGTAACTTACTTTATAAGGTATATTACCTCTTTTAGTAGTTAGGAACTCTCTAGCTAGACGTTAGAGCTTAATACCCTTAAGGATAATAAGGTAGGGGACCTTACTTTTAGTATAATGTATATACTTATTTAAGTACCCTTCTACTAGCTTATACTATCTAGAAGAATTACTATAAAGTATACTTAAAATACACTTTAGGCACTTAAAGTCCTTCTTTTAAGTAGGCTTAGGGGTCCTAGTATACCTATAGGAGGGACTAACTTCCTCCTCTTCCTCTCCTTCTTCTCCCTCCTCTATAGTAATAAAAGCTATAAGGTCTATATTAAAGATAGGTTAGTAAATAAATATTATATAATTAGGTAGGGATAGAGATATACCTATAAGGGACTAGTTAAGGGTAGCGTTATACTATACTAGGGTATTAAGAGACTAAAGGGTATAGTAATACTCTTCCTCTTCTTCTTTTTTATTTAATCTCTTAATACCTATAGTAAAGGGTTTAGGTTAAGGAGGCTATAAGCTATCCTCTCTACTATTACCTCTACTAACCTCCTCTTTTTTATTAAGGTTAGTCTATATATAAACGTTAGCTTTATATATAAAGAGATAATAAAGTTAAAAGGGTAATAGTAACTTATAACTTCCCCCTTATTAAAAGGCTTAGTAAGGGGATCTAAGGTATTACTACCTACCTCTTTACCTTTAGTCTTATATTATTTAGCTAAAGCAGCTATATATATAGTAGTAGTATACTTTTATATAAGTTCTTTTTTAAAGAGTATCTACTAAATATTAGTATTATATAATAACTATATAATATAAAAAAAGAATATATATATATAATAAAGTTAAAGGAAATAAGAGTATTATAATATATAGTTAGTTAGTTAGTTATTTTATTAGTTAAAGAAAAAAAAAAAAGGCTTTTTTAAAAGGCCTTAAAAAGTTAATAATATTTAATAAGGTAAAAACTAGGCTACTTAGCTAACTAGCTAATTAGAGGCCTCTATTTTATTAGAATATTTATATATAATAATAATAGGAAAACGCCTATTATTACTTTACTAACTTTAACTATATATAGTGTTATATAACTTTTCCTTTATATTCTTTTCTTTAGACCTTTTTAAAATAAATATCTATAGCTATACTCTCTATTTATAAATAATTCTTTTATATCTAGCTAGTATTAGATATATATTACCTAAATATAGTTAATAATATCTAGGGAGGTATATTATAATGCCTTTAGGTATCTAGTAGATCCTCTAGAGACTAGAATAACTATTATTCTGCCTACTTTGTTCTAACCTATTGCTATAAGGCGTATTTATTTAGGTTAGGCCTTACTTTCTTATACGTACTTATTTAAGCCGTTTTCCTATGTCCTTTCCCACCCGTAAAGTGACTCTGTGACACCTACTTAGATGTATGCAATCTATTCGACCCAGCAATTCGTGTGGTTGCAGAGTGGCTTTCTGTGTATGCTTACAGGAGACAGATCTCAATACTTAGAAACTTAAACAGGTACTCCTTTATTTTTTGTAATGGTCTCATCTCGGTGTCGTTCCTTCAGCTCGTGTCAAGCTGCCACGTCTCTGAGAAGTGAAGCGATGACGCCCGGAGATTCTCAATGAAGCTTCGATGCTAGGGGATTCCAAATCATCCATGATCACACGTGCATCTACTTTCTATGGTACCGGCGGATACGTCCTATTGCTTCGAACTGTTGAGATGCTCTGATGCTCAAATTCTAGGCGGCTGCAGTGGGCCAGGAAGTCAATTTGTGGCTGGCTGAACTAGCCGCGAATATGAAAAACAATTTGATAATCAGGATCATATAACACTCCGCGTGTCTTAGTAAAAACGCAGCCAAGATACTAGCAATGATGTGGCTAGCTAATCGATTTAGCCGAGTCATCCAGGCTCTCGGGGCTGAATGTAATTCGCTTGCAACCCGATGAACGATCATCGCTACCGATGTTTATTTTCTTAGTCGCCGGCCTCGTTATCTCAGTTGCCAAGAAAGCAAAGCGTGTGTCTAAGAAAAACCAGTCGTCCACTAATGTGCTGACGCAAAATCGTTCAGCTCGCCACAACAAAAAGGACTCAAGAAATACCTGGTCTAGATGGCACTAGTCCTACATGTTGACTTGTGCCTCGATTGAAACTCAACAACCCTCTGTTTAGATGCCACATGGTCAATCTGGATGCTTCCTCACGGTGTGTCTCCGGAGGGCGTACGTCATCGCAAACCCCGGCAGCTCCCACTCGCAGGCTAGGCGGCGCGGACCTCAGTGAGTAAATGAGACAAACGTTCTGCGGGGCAAGTTGTTGAAGTGTGAGTGGCAGCGCGCGTCAATTGGGCGACATGCCGTTGGCCGCGTGAGACTTGGTGCTGAGTGAATGTCAGGATGGATTTCCCCGCCCGAATATGTAAGGGAAACCCGATGAATACGATGGTACGCGCATTTTGCCCCTAAGGCCACACGCGTTGCGCATAATGCGTTGTAGAAGTAACATAAAACACCTGCAATTGAGCAAGGATTCTCACGACGTATACGTACTTTAACAACATTTCCCGACTACGTGACAGGATGTTGATCGCACCATATTAAAACCAGAGACCGCCAGGAACGGCTCACTTAGCTGTTCTTTTTCATCATCCATAAGTGGATTTCCTCCTACGTTTCGAACTTCAATATTATACTTGGAATGATGGATTTGTTGAACTCCCAACTAACCTCACTTACTGAGGCTGTCACTGGTGCCCAGTCCAATCTTTTCGCCACAACCGTACGCGATACAGACGCCATCACTGCAAAGCTGAACATAGTCTCAGGCAAGGTTTTCCGGCTTGCAGTCTTTGTCAGAGGCAGCTATGACAGCCGGGGTTTCCAACCAGAATTCTACATGTTTCGGGCCTGCGCCGTACTCCCTAACCCTTGGCGGGTGTGCAAGGCCATGTCCATCATTAGGGATAGCAATCCCGAAAATGGTCTTTATCCGGTGAATTACCTCGTCCCTTTTATTCTTCTTTTCAGGAAAGTAGGTTGTCCTGATCCTTAGCCCCTTCAAAAAGGCTTCAATCCTGGTCCTGCCTCCCAATTGAGAATCGAATCGCAAGATCAACTGATCCAGTGGGCCTTCCTGGTAGAGATCTCCGTGACTTACATTGATGTTGACTAATGTTCGGCAGGTTGCTGTTCGAACGCTGGTGAAGAACCCTCGTATGGCGGCCAATCCGGCGCCAAAGTCCCGGGCGGCAGAAGTCTGACTTGGAAAGTCTTGGATGAACCAACTGCAACAAGATCCCCGGACGACTTGGAATGATACTTCAAGAAAATGTTCAATAACTGAATCATGGGCAGTTCATTGGCATAGTTTGCTGTCCAGTCAGTGGACGTCAGGTACTCAGTAAGCTCCGCAACAGTCAAAGTGTCCGTATAGCGAAGGTTCACGACATATTCTGTAGCGTTCTGCCGAGGCTCATCTTCGCCCTCGATTCGATAGCGAATTATAATGTTCGTGCCACCCTCAGATAACTCCTGTCGCGATAGTAAAGTCGCTTTGAAGTCTGACACAACATCCTGTCGGAGTGCTGTCAGGGCTGGCGCTTGTGGCAGAAGTCGGATGACCTGGGTTAATTTCCGGCCAGTTGCATTTGGACACACGGAAATATCGTATCGGTAGAGCTTCAAGTTTGGAGGGACGACCAACTCGACATATTAATTCGCCCAGAGTGTAAGAGGGGGCGCCTCTCGTATTGACCATACCGCGGCCGCCGAGGTAAGGCGTATTCCAGATTAAGCTCATTCATAAATAAGGTAGCTTTGTCGGCTTGGAGAGCGTCTTCCATACTAGTCACAACCGCATCGGGACGAGGGATGCTCCCATCCCGGGACCTATGTTAAAGGTTAATCAGTGGTCTGACGCACGAAAACACCGGGATCGCGCCGCAGGGTCCACGCCCAGGACCACCTCGGGATCCGCCACGTCCAACCCCCCGTCCGCGTGCACCAGAGCTTCGGCCACCAGTTGACATTTTTAACGGTGAAAGACCTCTAACCTTCTTTTGATTCCATATATATTTGTGAAATTCCGTGTGTTTCTCATTGATGCATTTTCTAACGATTGTAGAAGAGCCAAAAGATGTCTAAAAGTCAAGGTAGCGTCATCAACAGTGCCACTGCGTTAAGTGGGGCTAATAATCGACAAGTGTTTTGCACTGACGGCGCTCCTCGGTTATATACTTTGATTGATTTTTGGAAATGTCAGCAAACTTTTTTGGATGCTGTCTTCCAGTGGGGCTTTACTGCATCGTCAAGGTCTAAGTAACAATTGGGCTCACGAAATAAGCGGAATGGGGGTGAGAATTGCTGAGAACGTCGATTCGCTGGTGGCAGTGATGGTATGCCAGGCAGGCGGCTGTGTCTTTGGTTCCGCACATAGAAAGGGCGTTGATGGTGAATAATGAATAACATGGTATAAAGCGAGAAAGAGGCGAATATTCTTGATTCCTATTTGATAAGTTGGTTGCCGATATTAATAGACATTTCCGCAATGTAAACACAGCATGCATAGAGAAAAGTAGTATAGTACGCCTTCCTAAAGCTACAAGGGGCGTATGTCGCTCTCGTCTTACATAGCCTTTTGACTGCGCCTGGAACACACAACCTCAAGACCCATTTATACCCTCTTTTTACTCCTCATTTAAAGAAGTAAATACGAGTACGTTGTTTATTTAGTCAAGTCCCTTGGCTCATAGCGTACCTTGGTGTATGCCAGTATCTAAGCCATAGTTGAAATACATAGAAAATGGATGTATGTGCATACTATTAGGTAATTGGATAACATATCAGATTTTAATTGGCTCTACCACTCATTTCGAGGTTGCGGGGAGGCGCGGTCAAAGGGATAGCCAGTTTGCATACCGAGTCTACGTGTTGTCATACTAAATACTATTATTTCTTTCACGAGCGTTATCAAGCTGGCTAGGATTAGTCTGTAGGATACCAAATACCTCCACTAGTCTATACCTACGATTACCAGCTAGTGCTCGATACGTAATTAGATACACCCAGTGCAGTACCGTGCTGTTTGGGGTGAAATTCCTCACACTACTCCGCTACCGTTTGCAATCATCTAGTTTCTACATTTATATGGACTACCTGAGGACCGTAGGTAGCGTCATAGGGCTGCTGGCTCTGCGAACATAAATGTGGCCCGTGTAGCTCCCATGCCGGGTTTAAACAGATCCACTAGCCACAGTTAATTCCCGGAATACAAGGGAAGAAAACGTTGCCAATAGCCTGAACAGCGCCGGAGTTGGCACGGGCTAGCTACAGATCATATATTGTTGAAGATCCTGGCGCGTTATCAAGTGCGGTTGGAAACCTACTGCCCTCTATAGGTGAAGTGAGAAGATGATGCGAGGGGTGTGCATGGAAGCTGACCCTTGTTAGCTACAACACAACCCCTGTTGCAGTCCAAGAACACACCACATCGCGGAGGCTTGTTGTTGTCAGAAGATAAAAAACCGATAGTTGGTCGAACTCAAGTTTATTGGCAGCGGGTCACATATCGTATTGTCGATATGATCCATCAAAACTGCCGCAGATGTTTATTGCTGTCTGTGCGAGCCGTTCAGGCTATCTTGATGCCTCGGCGGATCGGCAATAGAAGCTTAGCCAAAGCTTGAATCAAACCACGGGCCCATGCTCCAGAGAGCTCTCCTTCCCTTTTTGGAAGGAGACTATTGTTTACCCACAGCTCTTATCAATACGAAAAATTGAGGAATCCGGCTATCCGGCTACCATCACATGGGCCCATGTGGTGGTGGAACAGTGATTTCGAATCTCTGTATATGAACGCGCACTGAAGAAACGAGTATAAAATGATAATGACCGGTTGTCAAGCGGCAGAATGTCACTCGTGGTTGACTATGCAAGGGGGATAGACACGCACACGACTTCATGCATCATCGCCAACCTGCCACTCTCATTATGAAGTCTTTTGCTGCCATCGCATCTGCGGCGAGCCTGGTCGGCTCTGCTGCGGCCGCGTCCCGCGTGCCCCTCCAGTTCAACATCGCCGAGGTCGACCTATCGTCTCTGCAGAAGCGCGGCGTCAACAGCGAGCCCCTGGAAGTGTCTCCTCACGTCCTCGAGCTTAGCAAAGTTGCCGGTACCTCGCCCGCTCAGACCTGGGTTCAATCCATTCGGAAGGGACCTGGCGCAGACGGCCTGTACAGCACAGATCATGTCACCAACATGACCGACTTGAACGGCTACGAGTACATCGCCAGCATTAACTTTGGCGGCGAGGCCCTCGACATCATCGTCGACTCGGGATCCAGTGACACGTGGGCTGTTCAGAAAGGTTTCATCTGCCAAGACTCTACCGGCACGGTATTGAACGACGTGAGTAACGCGTCCCTGGCCGAGCACCCGATACAAGGGCAGATTAGCATCGAGGCGAGCTGACTTGGAAACTTGGCGAGCAGACATCATTGTGCAACTTCGGGCCCACGTACAACGGGACATTCCTGGATGGCTCCATTCCCGGCGTGCACTTCGACATCACTTACGGTGACGGCGAATTTGCAACAGGTCTCATGGGCTACCAGGACATCAGTCTGGCTGGTCTCGAGGTGCCGCATCAACAGGTCGCGTTGGTAAACAAGACTTACTGGAATGGTGACAGCGTCGCCAGCGGCTTGCTCGGTCTTGCTTATGACCTGCTCACCGGGGAATACGATGATGCCACTGGTGCCTCTAAGCCTTACGACTCCATCTTCACCACCATGTCCAAGAACGGCATCGTCAACCCTGACCTCTTCAGCATGGCCATGGACAGCAAGTCCCAGACCGGCCAGTTGGCTTTCGGCGGGCTGCCTCCTGTCAGCACCAAGGGCGAGTTCATCAGCACGCCCATCCGAATGGTGAGTAGCCCGAGTAGGCGAGGAGCTGGAACGGGAAGCTGAATTGAAAGCAGATCGCCATCTACTCCGACATGACTGCGGCGAATACCGAGTACTCCTTCTACACCATCATTCCTGATGGCTACGTCATCAACAACGCGACCTTGGCTCCTACTACCAACAAGACCCTGGCTTCGAGCAAGTGGAACACTGCGGTTTCCAAGCCCGCTGGTTTCCATAGCAACGTTACTCCGACCATCGTCGACAGCGGCACTACCTTGACGCTTGTGCCGTCTGGTGAGTGAATCCGGCAACCTTTCGATGCCCTAGCACTAGTGATTTCGGTCGGCTTATTAACCCATGCGCGTCCAGACATCTCCGATGCCTTTGTAGCCACGATCCCCGGTTCTCTCTACAACCCCCTCTCGGGCGTGTACTACGCTCCTTGCAACGCCACGGTGCCGGTCTTTGGTGTTGTGATCAACGGCCACACCTTCTACGCCGACAAGGCCGATCTGCTCCAGACCAGCAACCCCGTCGACAACGGCGACGGCACTTTTATCTGTTTAGTTGGCGTCTCGGACGGCGGCGAGGGTCCCTACATCTTGGGCGACACACTGATGAACAGCCTGGTCACCGTGTTCGACGTCGGTGCTGGTATGATGCGTTTCGTCAGCCGCGAGTGAGCTGGACAGACCGGATGAGAACTCGACATGCGGTCAAGCATTGAATGCTACAATTCGAAAGGGTTGGTACGCATGGTTTGCCCAGGCTTGTATATAGCAACTGTACATACTAAAATTATATTAATGAGATACTGAGTTGTGGGCATTCGCATTTCGCCTGAGAGTAGACATGATATGTAGCTTCCAAATAGAGGTGCTGTGAAACATACGATTCCTATGGTGTTGGGTATTCCCCACCTGCTCTTGTCGTTGTAAGGTTGTAGGACGAAAAGCAAGAATAGGCAAACCGAGAATGAAATATCAACGTTCCATTATAACAAAGCCAGTAACTGCATTCATTGTTTCTTGCACTGAGAACCGACAAGGCAACTTGCAGGTGACGCTGCCGAGAGCAACGACCCAGACCGAGGAGCGCTGTCCATTCCGCGGCAAGAAATTTCTCGAGGCGGAATTCTCCACAACTGGTCAATGGACAAATATTCCCAGTCTCACGGCCCGCGCCATTGGAGGTTGAACTTTGGCTGACAAGGATTGGCATAACTAGATCTGGCTGTTATTACAATGGAACAACTGCTCAGTGGGTAATGAGATCCGCCAGCTTTTTTATTGGGCAAGGAAGTTGCGACCACCTCCCGCAACTGATGGATTCTCACGGATACATTGCATCTGGGTCGTCTTGGCGTAAGACTCCAACACGATGTAACAAGAGGCAGTTGTTTGTCTCTCGAGACTGCCTCACAAAACTTGTCTAGCCCCGCCTCGTGATTGATGACTCGGCATGCGCATGCAAGAGTGTGATAACGATGTTCAAGGTTGCAAGCCACGCCCAGCGAATGGTTGGTCACTGACTGTTGGGCCTGTCGGCGTGTTCAATCCTCGCCTCCTGCTCCACCAAACAGCAGGAAGATGAGTGAGGACAGTCGATCTCTCAGGAGTCTTCGGGTACAACCTAAGACCAAAACTCCTGGCGGAGTCTGTGCTAATTCAGAGGCATGGGGCTTATTCGGGTGGACGTTGAAGTTAACGTTACCACCATCCGGAAACCACAGGTGCTTGGCGGCGTAATTGCCGGAAAGTAGATGCATATGTGTAGCGGAGTGCCTGAACTGCCCTTTGGCTTCTTTCTGGATAATCCGTTGTGCAAGGTCCATACCCGCAAGGCCGCCATCACGGGCGTCTGTTGGAACAGGTCCTGCTGTGAGTACCGGGCCGGCATTGGCAGTAGAGCGGCTGGCCACATGCGAGCCAATAGAGTATGCACCTACTTGCAGGTCATCGTGATACATCGGGTGTGTTGGCTGTGAGCGTCTAGATACACCTTATGGGTAGAAAAGTATATCTATACACATTCCGTAATCCGTACCACGGTAGGTTTGCTCATGCATATGCGTCAAGTGTATCTGAAGGCTTCCCCGCGGCGCCACGTCATCCATGCTGCATACAAATGCCAGGCGAATATTGAGTTCTGGTAGCAACCTCTTCCTAGGCAGAATACCGGCTCAGGCCACATTTTCCGTCCTATTTAGAGGGCAGGCCTCCTATGAATACTTCTTTCTTTTACTGACACTATATTTGCCCTGGATTTTGCCAAATTACAAGTTTGTGTCATATTAATGGATACCTACCAAGAGGCTGTAGCCCTACAAGTCTTGATTCACTGTAAGTATTGTTATCTTTCGCTATTCACTGTTCGATTTCTAATCCAATCCGATCAGCGAATCTGCGATTGTTGTATCCGTTGATGAAACCGGAAGTGGTGACATATTATGGCGAAAAGGGTCTCATATATGCCTCTGTGATTTGTATACGACCAGATGGCGGGCATGATGTCTTGGTCCAGGGCACGCAATATGAAGGGCGCGTTCCTGGCCGACCTACGACTCAGGCCTTAAAAAGTGTCTACGGCAGAATTTTGATATTGTTGGGGGAGAAGCTGAAAAATACAAATACTCAATAGATACAGAAGTATATCTATGGGACCGTTGAATCTCTTCTGATGAAGCTTGGCGACAGGTAATGGTGATATAAAAAACAGTCCGGCCTGTTTCGTACAACTAAGTATTTGATAGAACCACGAGGCGCCACAGAGCAAGTATCAATTCGACGAAAGGAAAAGTCTATCCCTAGTCGTAACCACCGAACAGCCAAACAGGAATCTGACCCCGCCGCATTTCCGAACCTAGAAGCCGCAGCCCCCGGGGGTGTGTCTCCGGTGTCCGACCCGGCCCCACTTGGCTCCCGAACTCGGTCCCGGTCGGGTCCCGCCGCCAGGATCCCCGCCAGCGTCATCCGGGTGCACTGCATCTCGTCCTGCCCATCTAATCAGCTTGCGGCGGGACAGCCCGGATGCACGCGTCACATCGGCCCATCGTCGCGCGACCTCCTCCGCAACTCCAATGCCCAAGAGACCATCTCGTCCTCTTTCTTTTCCGGAACACAGCATGAAGCAGGACGCATTGAGGCATCCAACACCACTCACCGATCCCGATCAATGCGAGAAGCAGCTGAACCTCGGGGGGCTCGGCACTAGTCTCAGATGACGCGCGCCCTTCCCGACCTTTATCTCTCCATGCTTCCCCGATTGGCCGCGCCCATTTCAGCTCCTCAACTCTACACGTGTTTGTCGTGCACACGTCCACCGGGGGTCTGCCTCCCCCCTCACGACATCAGACCACGACCAACCCCAACGGGGAGGTGGGAAATAAGGAAGACTCACGCCACACAGTGTCTCTCTCCCCCCTCCCCCCTCCCCCCATCGCACCGGGCGAATCCGGTGTGGTCGCGCAGCCATCCACCGAGCAGCCCTCCCTCCGCCGCCTTACACCCGAAACACCTACTGATGAGAAAAAAAGAAAGAAAAAAAGAAGTGAGAAAAAAAACTGGTTGTGCGATCGTGCACCAACCACGGTTGCCGGGCCAGCGGTGGCTCCGCCCGTTCAGCTGGCGGGTCGTTACTTCGTAGCCGCACGCACCAAGCGAGATGCCGCCTGCTTGGCTTGTAAGCAGAGCCTCTCCAACGGGAAGATGTCGTCCCCACACGAAATGCTCCCTCTGCCGGATCGACCGCGACGCTGCCGGACGCAACACCCCGGCCGGTTCCCCAATCAACGGGTCGTTCCTCCCCCCCCGATATTAATAGGATCGCCCGCCTATCCCGCTCCGCTGGCTTTGTCGGGGGGGCTCAATACCCTGCAGTTTTGGAGCTAGCTCTCTCGGGAGTGACGCTAGGGAGGCACTGCCGGGAGGGAGGGACGTAGGAAGAGGCGCCTTTGTCTCGTCACACGTCAGACTGGAGCCATCAGGATCCGGGGAGAGCCAGACGCGCACACCGCATGGCGTTCGCTCGCGTTCGATCGAGAAACAATGGGGTGACAGAAACCAAGGAGATCTGGGCCTGCAAAGCCCCCCCCCCCCCCCCCGACTGGGGTGGGAGGGGAGACCGGAAACCTGGAAAAGCAAGGAAAAGAGGAGAAGAAGACGCAGAGAGCTCTCGGGATTTTCGTATCCATCCGCGTGTAAACAAAAACCCCATCGGATCCCTCCCCCCTTCCCCTTGGATCTCATTCCCGCTAACTTTCCCTCCCCTCATCCATCTCACTCTCCGAGGCTCGCTCATCTGCTGCCTGTCTTTCTTACCAAACAACCCCATCGCGATACTCTCGATCCCCGAACACATCCTCAACCACAAAAAAAGAAAACCACCCCCCCCCCCCCCCGCAAACAATGTCCTCCACCGCCCTCTCCACCTCGGCGCCCGCCGCCGCCTCCACCCCCGTCTGCTCCTCCAACCTCTACGACCCGCCCAGCCGGGACCGCGTCTGCGCCATGCCCCTCGCCGGCAACCACACGGCCGTCATGTCCGCCTGCTGCGGCGACGCCGACGTCGTCTCCTACTACGACGGCTGCGGCGTCTACTGCCTCGCCCTCGGCCAGTCCGTCCGCGACCTGCAGGACTGCCTCTTCGACCAGGGCGCCGGCTACACCGCCGTCTTCTGCCGCGACAACGGCGACGTCAACGCCTCCGCCACCGCCACCGGCAACGTCCCGCCCCCGGCCTCCGCCCGCGCGAGCGTCGTCGCCTCCGGCGGCCCCGGCGACGGAGACGGAGACTCGGCCGGCGGGAGCGGGAGCGGGAGCGGCGGCGCCAGCTCCACGTCGTCGCCCAACGCCGCCCCCGCAGGTTTGCGCGCCCCCGGCGGCGTCAGCGCCCTCGGCCTCACCATCGGCGCTCTCCTCCTGTCCGCCGCCACCTTTGGCGCTCTCCAGATCTAAATGTCGGGGGAGGAAATGACAATCCCCATATCCTAAAAAAAACGAGGGGAAAAGCGACGAGGGATAACGCCCAGGGCCGCACTAGCCCCCCCTTGGGGAACGATGAATGCAACGGCCGGACCAAAAAAAACCCCCCCATAATGAAATCCAATCATGACGAGACCCCCCTCCAACATCACATTTTGGGATTCGCTGAGGTACAGTTACGCGAGGTTCCCCCTCTCAAGGGTTTCGCCCGGATACCCGACGATAATCATGCACTCTGGGAATGAAAGAAAACAAAATGCAAAAAGAAATCACACGCCCGGTCCTCAACACAATACAGAGTTTTTGATGTACACCATGGACGTACCGGGGCATCCAACGATCCAACACCCCACACTTTTCCATGGTATCGACAACGCAATTCTATATCGTGTTTGGTACAGGGCATAGTGCTTTTACTGTGGGTTTTATACCGCGGTCTAAAACGGCTCGCGGGTGGCCACAGTGGCGCCGGCAGGACGGGGGGAAAGGGACCGAGAGATATCCATTCTACATGAAAAGTAGAAATGATAGTAAGACGTAATGAATTAGATGCATATTCATCATCAAAGCATCCAAAGCCACTGAATAACCTTTGCAAGTCCCATCATCCGCATAGCCGCTGACTATGGGTGTGTGAAAGCTGATAGATGTCTCCGCCCCAAAGAATCTCACAACTTCCTTTGGCCAAAACACCAATATCAGGCACTACATCCAATGTGGTCACATCCCTCCCAGGAAGCTACCTGATGTGGCCTGGTGCCTCCAACATATGACGGGTCACCAGGCTTGTCGCCAATGAACCATGACTGTCACAAAGGAGCCAAACGCCAAGTGTTCTAAAGCCATGTTTGATTACATTATCCGATGTCAGGCAATATCTCATGACGTCGCCTGTTTCCTCAAACCTGAGCACCAGCGCTGACCACATCCAGCAACTACCATCATAAGACATACATCATGATACAGTCATAATGACATGACCCCTTCCTGCAAAGTTATACCTCCTCGGCCACGCAGTCACCATCACATCCATATGCGTCTCCAACACTCTTGACACCGTCCGATTTTGCGACCACACGTCGTCCTATGATGCTGCTCCGCTTCACGCTCCGGCCTGCCACATCACGCTTCTGAGAATCGTAACCATTGAGGCCGCCTGTCGGGATGACAGGGCCTGGTCCCATTGGAGGTGCACCTCCCGCACCAGCACCAGGGACGCCGGCACTGCCTGGTGATCCGGATCCATTGTTGTCAGACGTCCCAGAGTCCCTTGCTCCCAGACCGCTGCCGTATCCGCCGTCAAGATCCCCTTTGGGAAGAGCGTTGATGATGCTCTTGATAAGGGACGCCAGATCAATTTGCTGCTGCTGCGGCGAACTGGGCGGGGCTGAAGGAGTAGCGGCGGGCTGGGAGTTTCCTGCGGGGGCTGGAGACTGCTGGCCTTGGGGACTTGTTTGAGGAGGCGTCGTCGAAGAAGCAGGCGGCACAGCGGGAGTAGATGGTGAAAATTCTGAACCGGCCGCGTTTCCAGAGCCAGAGCCGTTGCCAGAGCCGTTGCCAGCGCCGCTACCAGATCCCTTGCCAGCATCGTCGTCTGACGGGACGCTGAGGGCTTGGCCATTGGCACTGTAGACGGTGACGGCCCAGTCACCGCCGCAAATGTCGGTGGAACGTCCATCACATACCTCGTTGCACTGTTCCTGAGGGATGAGCTCGGCCAGTTGGAATGCATTGCCGCACCAGCACTCTTTTCCGTATTCTGTGCCGGCGAGCCTGAACCCCCGCGAAGCACAGTGTGAGATGCACTTCTCGTTGGACATGCTTCCAGCAAAATAGTTGGATGGGTCGCAATCCAGTGTTCGGATGGGCGAGTCTTTGAAGCAGCCAAGATGCGTCCAGCCCGAGACTTCGGGATCAGCCTTGGGAGCAACATTGCTTGATGATCCACCGCCGTTCCCGGCATTCGGGGTTCCAGAGCCTGCGCCTCCGTTGCCGCCAGCTGCGGTAGTTGCGGAGCTACTGGGATCGGGTGCGCCATTGCCGTTTGGTGCTCCCGAGCCAGTGCCGGAGCCGTTGTTGGGATTCCCAGCAGCAGGGCTTGTGGATGGAGAGTCCCCATAGCTAGACGGAGGGTTGCCGGAACCTGGGCTTCCCTGCCCGTTATTTGAACCGTTTCCAGAGCCATTATTGGGAGATCCGCCATTTGTGGGAGAACCACTTCCAGGGGGGCTGCCTGATCCGGTGTTAGGATCAGTTGGTGAGGTCGTGGGAGACGGGCCGTTGCCATTGAGCGTGCTGACAGAGCCTCCATTGCCTGGGCTGATGGGTGTTCCGTTGCTATTGCCGCTGCCACTTCCAGAACCAGTCGAGCTAGTAGGCTGCGTATTGCCGGTAGAAGTGCAAGGCGTTGAAGCAGCATTACCAGAACCAGCGCTGGCGGGCACACCATCTCCTGGGGATCCTCCATTGTTTCCAGCATCACTGCTGCCGGAGCCGTTGCCGGAGCCGTTTCCAGGTCCATTTCCCGGACCGTTGCCAGATCCACTTTCATTGACAGACCCATTGTCATTGCCGCTGCCACCTGCAGAGCCAGTCGAGCTGGTAGGCTGCGTATTGCCGGCAGTAGTGCAAGGCGTTGATGCAGCATTACCCGAACCGGCGCTGGCGGGTACACCATTTCCTGGGGAGCCTCCATTGTTCCCAGGACCGCTGCCACCAGAGCCGTTGCCTGAGCCATTTCCAAGTCCATTGTCCGCACCGTTGCCGGATCCGCCGCTGCCGTTTCCACCGCCATTGCCGCCAGTGGCACCATTTGCAGGCCCGGTGGGCAGAGGGGCGGCGACAAAAGCCGTGACAGTTGTGATGACGACCGCTGAGGGATCGTTCGCGCCTGTGGGTGCTCCGTCGTTGCCGCCAGGTGCGCAGTACCAGCCGCCCTTGCAGTGGTAGCATGGCCAACCCATGCCGCAGGGAGCGGGTAGCATTGGCGTTTCCTGGGGAGGGCAGAACCAGCCGTTGAGGCACTCAGAGCACGAATAGCCTCGGCCCGGGCACAGGCCGGAGCCTGAGGGAGGCTTTGCAGGAGATGCCGGACATGCTGGGCATTGAACGACAGCGGGGCAATCAGAAATGGGGATGACAGGCGTGCCTGGGAGGGTGCTACCGCCAGGCGAGGAGCCCTGTCCGTCATCGGTGCCGAATACTGAGCCACCGGAGGGAGCAGGAGGAGAACCGCCAGGAGATGTAGGAGAGCTTGGGTTGTTGGCACTGCTCGAGGGCGCCTGGTTGGACGGGGAGGCTGGTGGTCCAGCAGCAATGGTCACAGTGGTCTGAATGCTGACTGACGGGGCTTGAGGCATAGGAGCAGGAGCACCGCTGTTCGGCTGGCTGGGAGGCCGCGTAGCACCAGCGGGGGTTTGCATGACTAAAATAACATGTCAGTTGAGAAAAGAGACGGCACCTGCATTTGACGTACCTGGGGTGAGATTCGACGCAGCGTTCGAGCTCGTTTGCGAGGATTGGGACTGGCCTGGTGCATTGGGGCTCTGGGGTTGTGCGCTGTTTCCTTGGTTTCCAGGCCCGGGCTGGGATGAAGATGCACCGACAGAGGGGCCTTTGTCAACGTCACCGGTAGGTTGTGAGGTAGTCGGCGAGGGCTGAGGAGTACCCGCCAATGAGCTTCCCGACGTGACAACAGGAGTGACTTGAGACGACACAGGGAGGTTGGCTGTGCTGCCACCTGCAGATGGAATGGAGGATGCGGGGGGTACCCCGGGCAACACAAGCGAGCTGGCTGAGCTGCCTGGGGCAGATGAGACCGGAGCAGCTGCCGAGCTTGAGGCGGTAGACGCGGGCGTCTGAGGGCGTGCAGAAGAAGCACCAGCGGAGCAGGTTGTGAAGATGAAGGCGGGGGTTCCGTTGACGAACTCGACCATTGTACAAGAGATTCCAGCAGCCGAGGCCGAAGAAGCCGTAGCCTGATTGGGAGATGCTCCGACGTTGGTGACTGAAGCGGCATCTTGTGTGTGTGCGTTGATGAGTGAGCCAGTAAGACTGGATACGGTGGCAGACAAGTCGGTAGGTAGTTGGGGTGCATTGAGCCCACCAAGGTCAACCGAAGATGTTGCAACCGCCGAGATAATTGAAGGAGAACCAAGAACGCCACTCAAGTCCGACGCGGGTAGTGAGCTGGGGACGACGCTTGAGAGGGGTAAAGCAGCGGTTAGGACTCCAGGGGCAGCTGTGATGACGCTGATAGCTGCCGAAAGGGCAGTGACGGTAGGGAGACTGCCACCGACAGGAACTTGGTTGTTGATAACCGCAGTGACCTGCGAGGTGGGAATGCCGCCGCCAACTAGTGTTGTCGGGGGGTTTAGGACGCCAGTGACGACGACAGAGGGAGAGAGAGGAGAACCGGCATTGCCTACTGCGCCAACGATACTGCTGACAAGATCCTGGATGGGATTCTGCAGTCCACCGCTGTTCGGGGCCTGCCCCGCCTCGCCGTTCTGGACGGCAGGATGAAGGGTGAGAGAACCGCCAGGCTGAAGGAGTGTGGTCACAGCGTTGGGGGTAGAAGCCAACATGTTGCCGGGCGTGGCAGCCCCAAGGGCAGCCGTCAAGGTAGCGAGCACTGCTGGAATGACCTGGGCAGCACCATCGAGAGGACCCTGTGGTTGATTGTTGGGTGCAACCGGAGCAGCGGCAGGCAGAGGGGTGGTGATGGCAGGTTGAGCGAGATTGACAGGCGAGGCAGATTTACCACCATCAAAGAGGCCCCAAGGAAGGTTCCAGGGAGCGCCTTGAAGCTGTCTGGCTTGGAGGTTGGTGTCTCTCTTGGCCAGTTCGTCGGCGAGGTTGTCGTTGCGGATTCGTGGCAATGCCTGTGAGACGGCCAATGCTGTGGAGAAGGCCAGAAGGAGGAGGCCAATACTGACCATCGTCTGACTCTGCCATTGTGAGGGCCCCGAAGGACAACGAAGCCGCATGATGGGGGATTTCTGCTGGAATATCTGGGGAATAGAACGAGTGGAATGACTCGATGCGTTTCGAGAAGAGCTGTGGGAGAGGGAATGAAGGTTCCAAAACTTGGGGTCCAAGAAAACGAGCCAAAACTGAAGCGAAAGTGGGATGATGTTGGTGAGGAGATGGAGATGTGTGTGGGTGAAGAGGAGGAGAAGAAGAGGTTGGGAGAGGAGAGGAGAGGAGGAGGATGGGGAGGGGAGTAGATATGGCCCGACATGCCGGGCGCGTTGCGCTGCTTCCATGGAAGGGGCGGGTTGATGTGAGAAGGAAGGTGGGAGTAGAAGTCCAACTTCCGTGCATGTTGGGTGGTGTGTTGGGAGGGCAGGAAGCTGTCGTCCTCCTTCCGGTTCGGTTCTGACAGCGGAAGAGCGAAGATGTTTCCCGACGCAGGCACGAACGCAACAAAACACCCTTCCTGCCGCGGGGAACTTCCGCAGTCCGGGGCTTATCCTCCCTCCGCCTTCTCCATCGTTCCTGCCTCGCCTCTTGTTTTCGTAGTCAGTCCTAGCCGAACGCATTTCTTCTCTTCCGCTTCTCGTGACATTCTCGCTCTCAATCATAATCTCGGGTCTTTCTGCCGGCACTTGGCCAATTCGATTCCTGTATCAATCAATAGGTATCTTACGAAAAGTCTATACCTCGCCGTCGTCAAAGTGGACATGCCCCTAGCTCCTACATCCTTGCCCTGTCTGTCATGCATGATGCCGGGCTCTGCCATGTCATGAGGGAATAACTCCTTGCAAACCCGCCTCCCACCCTCGGTCCGTCGCCGGACACGCTCTTAACGGCAGCGGGCGCGCGCCCTACGCCTTATCCTCCTCTTTGCCCCAGCGCTGCGTCTCGTCGCCGCCCTTCCACTCCTTCTCGACGTAGCCGAGCTGGCTCTTGACCTTGTCCACCGTCTCCTTGTCGCCCGTGTTCTTGCCAATGTTGTCGCTGGAAACCCCGTTAGTGCGACCCTTTTGGCCTTGCGTTTCAGCAGCAACACCAAAGGATGCACCCTTCGGCCTTCAGTGGTGAAGGAAGGGGGAGAGAAGAGAGCGACTCACCTGATCTTGATCGCCGGCCGGCCATTCGCGGAGCTCAGCTTGATGACGATGTTGAGCGGCACCGACTTGGTGCCCGTCTTGAGGTGCGTAAAGTCGTTGGTCAAAAAGGTGCCCACGCCAAAGGTCGGCGTGAAGCCCGCCTTTTCCGAGATGGCCTTGTACTCGAGGCACCGCTCGATGTTGAGCGAGTCGGAAAAGACCACCGTCTTCTTGTCGCGGATGCCCTGGCCGTCGTAGTACTGGCGCAGCGTCTCGACGTAGTCGGCCGGGTCGCCCGAGTCCTGGCGCACGCCCTGGAACAGCTCGGCGTACGTCAGCGGCCTGCTCCCGTCGGCGGTCCTGAAGCGGGTCTCGTCGGCGACGTCGTCCATCGGGTGCACCGGCTGGCTGAAGGCGCGCAGGAAGTCGCGCGTGCCAAAGGTGTCGGTCAGGGCGATGCCGAGCTTGCCGCCGAAGCAGCCGACCCAGTAGCGCAGGGCCAGCTCGGTGGCGGCCTTGTAGTCGTCGTGGATGGCGGCGATGCCCATGAACCACTCGTGGGCGACGGTGCCGACGGGGGGGATGCCGAAGCGCATGGCCAGGTGCACGTTACTGGTGCCGGTGAGGCGGCCGGCGAAGCCCTTGGCGGCGGCCTCCTTGCTGGCCTTGACGAGGCCGCGGAAGACGAGGGCCTGGGTGTGGTAATCGCGGCGGCGGCGGGTGCCGAACTCGGAAAAGGTGCAGCCGGCCTCGAGGAGGCGCAGGCCCTTGGCCAGGGCCTGCTCCTCCTGGCCCTCGTAGCTCCAGTCCGTGTCCATGAAGCGGAAGTAGGCCTCGGAGGTCAGGGCGAGCAGGGGGATCTCGTAGAGGATGGTGTCGAGCCAGGCGCCCTTGATCTCGACGTGCAGGTCGCCAATGTCCGAGTCGGCGCCCGTGTCGTCGCCGACGGGGTGGAATGTGGCGACGGCCTGCTCGCGCGGGCGCAGGCGGAAGTCCTTGAGGAAGTGCACGTACTCATCGCCGAGGTAGTCGCAGTGCGTCTTGAGGAATCGGTATTCTTCGTCCGAGAGGGAGATGTTGCCGAGCTCTATCGTGCGCGGGGTAAGTCAGCGGGAGATTTTCTTGGAATTTTTTGCCTGGAACCCAAAAAGAAAATATGAAAAAAAAAATTTAGGAAGAAAGAAAATAAAAAATTGCCCCAACGCCGGCGGCTTGCTGCGGCGGGGTGGTTTGGAGGGGTAGGGGGGGTTGGAGGGGCAGCAGAGGGGGGTGGTGGTGTTGTTTTCTCACTCTGGATCTGGTCCTGCAGCCAGTTGAAGGCGGCCCTCGACAGCTTCTTCTCGGGGGTGCGGTTCGTGAAGGCGTAGGTGACGGGGACGTCTTTGAAATACTTGAAAACGGCGCATTGCATCGTCAGCTTGTAGAGGTCAGTGTCGAGGAAGGATATGACGCCCTCGGGGAACGGCGACGAGCTGTTGAAATCCATGGCTGGTGTGGTGGTTTTCCTTCCTGATTGGGCTGGCTGGCGGTCTCGAATGCGTATGTGCGTGCGTGCGCGTTGTATTTGTTTGTTGCAGAGCGATTGGCGAAGAGAAAGAAAGAAAAAAAAAGAGTCTGCAGACGAGGAGGTCAGACTGCGCGTGTCGCCAGCGGGCGCGATCGTGACAAAGCTCGGAGGGGCGGGAGGGAGGGAGGGGGAGGGGAAGAGTGAGAAAAGGGAGGGATGTACACATACACTATGTGGAGGGGTTGAAGAAGGGAGGATGACGAATCGGCGTGACTCTTGCAGCAGCTGCAGCAGCGGTTACGACACGTCTAAAACCCGCAAGCTTGGGTTGTTCAGGTCGCTCGCTCACTCACTCACCTCTTGGGTTTTGTGTTTTGTTATATCGTGTTGAGATGGATGCAGGACCGATGGCAAGACAACCACAGCAACAAGCACTACTACCCAAGTGTAGATGGATGGCAACTAAGAGTCATCTCCAAAAGGTCTCTCTGCCTTGGCACATGCATGCATGTTGGTACTCTGTTGCGCACATGCTAAGCACCATGCAGCTAGGAGTAGAGTAGTCATGGTAATAGTGGTACAGGACTGATTGATAAGACACACACACACACACACACATACACATACACACACATATGCACACTGGCGGGAAACTGGTTGGCAGGGATCGCCAGTTGCGGGAGTTTCAACGGCATGGGGTTTAGTTTTGGGCACGACGTCGTACGGCTCTTTTACGTATGCAGTTGTCGCAGTCGGGATTCAAACAGGCCATGGATCCCAGACACGGGCAGAGGAAGCATACGGACAATAGAAATGTTTTTTTCTGGGTTTTCATTCTTTTTTTCCTGTTGCAACCGTTCCCCAGAATTGGTCCAGAAGCCTGCCAAGCAGAGACGAGCGCGAATCCAAGCGGCCGCTGCAGAAGGGCAAGAAAGAAAGAAAGAAAGAAAGAAAGCAAGAAAGCAAGGGTCCATCCGTTGTTGTGGCAGCCAATTAGATGCCGACTCGCCTTGCCTCGCCTCGCCTCGCCTCGACTCGAGTGACGCTCTTGGGAGCTCATCGGCGGGTGGAACAGGCGGCGGCGACCGAGGATACGTACCGTACCGTACCGTGCTTGACAGACATACCATACTTACGTAATAGATTGTTATGTAATTGAACATGATGAGTACGTACCGCACAGCGTAATGAATGTCCTCTTGGCGCTCTTGCCCTCTCGTCCTCTCAGCTGCTTCCCGCCAGTGGGGGTGGAGGGGCATCCGAGAGCACGGACCACACCTTAATTCTCTTGCCTTTTTTTTTTTTTTTTCCCAATTCTCCGACCGCCGACAAAACTTTTAATTTTTTGGCGGAGCGCAGGACAAGCTGCCATCGCCAACCCTCGTCAGCCTCACCACCACAACCTCCTCCTCCTCCTCTTCTTCTTCCTCCCCCTCCTTCTTTCGCCCTCCCGCCGCCGACGAACTCGATTTCGTCCTCATTGCGACTCGATCTCCCAACTCATTCGCCGGCGAACCCGCTCACCCAAACCCCCAATTGACTGCACGAATCCATCCGTCCGTCCGGCCTCGAGGCCACCACACAAACACACACATACTCACTCACTCACAAGCGCGCACATAAATACATACATACACACACACACACACACACGCCTCGCTCGCCATGGATCTCCATCGCTGTCGCTTCGTCCCCTACCCCCCCTCCGCAATCAACGCCCTCGCCTTCTCCCACCCCGCCGCCCGCACAAAGAACCAGGCCACCCTCTCGCGCCTCGCCGTCGGCCGCGCCAATGGCGACGTCGAGATCTGGAACCCCCTCGCCGGCGCCTGGCACCAGGAGACCGTCCTCCGCTCCGGCGCCGACCGCTCCGTCGACGGCCTCGTCTGGGTGAACGACCCCGAGGACGACCGCCCCCGCCTCTTCAGCATCGGCTACACCTCCGCCGTCACCGAGTGGGACCTCGCCGCCGGCCGTCCCCTCCGCCACGCCAGCGGCCAGCACGGCGACATCTGGTGCCTCGCCGCCCAGCCCCCCGCCTCCCCCCACGACCCCGTCACCCGCCTCGTCGCCGGCACCATCGACGGCATGCTCGCCATCTACTCCCTCGACGACGGCGACCTGCGCTTCCAGCGCCTGCTCGTCAAGTCCCCCTCCCGCAAGGCCCAGATGGTCAGCATCGCCTTCCAGTCCCGCCACGTCGTCGTCGTCGGCTGCTCCGACTCCACCCTCCGCGCCTACGACATGCGCAACGGCTCCATGCTGCGCAACATGGCCCTCGGCGCCGACCTCGCCGGCGGCGCAAAGGACATCATCGTCTGGAGCGTCAAGGTCCTGCCCTCCGGCGACATCGTCTCCGCCGACTCCACCGGCCAGGTCTGCATCTGGGACGGCAAGACCTACACCCAGACCCAGCGCATCCAGAGCCACAGGCAGGACGTCCTCAGCCTCGCCACCAGCGCCGACGGCTCCGCCATCCTGAGCGGCGGCATGGACCGCCGCACCGTCCTCTACAAGAAGACCTCGGGCTCCGGCGCCAGGTGGGCCAAGGTCTGGAGCAGGAAGTACCACGACCACGACGTCAAGGCCATGGCCTCGTTCGAGACCAGCAAGATGAGCGTCGTCGTCTCGGGAGGTGAGCACACCCACTTTTTTTCTTTCCCTCTCTTCTTCGTCCTTTTCTACGCAATCTGGCGCGCACCCGCTAACGGAACCCTTTCCTCCCACACAGGCCCCGACGCCTCCCCCGTCGTCCTGCCCCTGAAGGAACTCGGCCGCGAGAACCATAGAACCCTCCCGAGCCTGCCCCAGTCGCCGCCCTTGGCCAGTGCCCCGTCGGCGAGGATGGTCGTGGGCTGGTGGGACCGCGAGATTCACATCTGGAAGCTGCAGAGCTCCTTCGCCGGTCTGTACGACGGCGACGCCGCCGACTTGGACGCCGACCTCGACAAGAACCGCAAGCTCCTCAAGACCATCCTAGTCAAGGGCGAGTCCAACATCACTTCGGCCGCCATCACCCACGACGGCTCCCTCCTCGTCGCCGCCACCGGCACCGACGTCAAGGCCTTCCGCCTCCAGCACCGGAACCCCACCCGGCCCTCGGACGTCAAGCTCGCCCCCGTCGCCGTGCCCAAGCCCCTCGCCGCCCGCGGCGCCGCAAAGGTCGTCCTGTCGCCCGACGGCGCCTGGCTCGCCGCCGTCCAGGACGGCTCCAAGGTCCTCGTCGCCAAGGTCACCCGCGACGGCGACGACGGCGCCGTCACGATCCAGAAGCCCCGCTTCGTCAACCGCCTGCGCCGCAACATCCCCAAGGCCCAGGCCCTCGGCGGCCTCGGCAACTACGAGCGGAGCATCACCCAGCTCGCCTTCTCCCCCGACGGCCGCATGCTCGCCTCCGCCGACCTGGCCGGCTACATTGACACCTGGGTCCTCCAGAGCGCCGCCGACGCCGACGCCGCTGCGTCGGCCTCCGACAACGACGAGGACGACGACGACGACTCGAGCAGCGAGGACGACAACGCCGCCCCTCCCGCGGACGAGTGCTGGGTCCGCAACCCCCGCGCCGCCCTCCTACCCAAGCTGCCGGCGCCTCCCGTCGTCCTCTCCTTCTCGGACGAGACGGCCACCACCACGACGACCGAAGCCGCCGCGACGGAGTACACCCTCGTGGCCGTCACTACGGCGTGGCACATCCTCGCCTTCCACCCCGCCGCCGGCTCCCTCACCTCGTGGTCCCGCCGCAACCCCGTCTCCAGGCTGCCCGCCACGATCCGCGACACACGCGATCTCGCCAAGGGCCTGCTCTGGCAGGGCCCGCGCGTGTGGATATACGGCGTCTCCTTCCTCTTCATGCTCGACCTCTCTCAGGACCTCGTCGCCCCGACGACGACGACGACGACTACCGACCCGGAGACCGCCGTCGTCCGGCAGCAGCAGCAGCAGCAGCACCGCCAGGCCGGCACGAAGCGCAAGCGCAAGGGGCCCGAGACCGGCGCCGGCGCGCGCATGGCCGTCGGCGCCATCGTCCCCAACCAGGTCGACCGCTTCGTCGGCTCCAAGGCCTCCAAGAAGTGGCAGGACGACATCGAGAAGCAACCCGCCGCCGCCGCCGCCCGGGACGAGGACGCCATGGAGGTCGACGGCGACGACTCGGCCGACTCGGACTCGGACTCGGACGGCAGCGAGAGCGAGGGCGGCGAGCTCGCGGCCCTCCGCAACCGGAACCAAGAGACCCAGACCGAGGAGGGCGCCGAGGGCAAGACGCGGTGGTGGTACACCTACAAGTACCGTCCCATCCTGGGCATCGCGCCCCTCTCCTCGGGCCCTACCGCCGCCGCCGCCGCCGACGCCGAAGCCGACGCCGGCACCAAGACCCCCTCGCTCGAGGCCGTCCTCGTCGAGAGGCCTATCTGGGAGGTGGACCTCCCCGAGCGGTACTTTGGGGCCAACGAATGGGAGCGGTAAAGCGACTGCGGGGGGGGAGACTCGTAAGTCCTTCTCCACCGTGGAGACGCTGAAGAGGATGGGAGCGGTGTCGAAGGAGTGAGAGAGGGGGGGCGAGAGGGCGTCAGACGGGGAGGAGAGGCGCGGGACGACACGGGGAATCACATCTCATCGGCCCGATAGCAAGGGACGTTTTCTTGGAAGCATCCTGTCCTCTCCCACTGGTCGTCTCCCGCCGATGCCATCACGAAGTCACCGGGTTAGAGTCCGCGCGTCGTTTTTTTCCCCAGCCGTTGTAGGCGCTACTGCATTTCCCCCTTCTCCCTCTCCTCGTCTCACGCGCACCTCGCCACGGGGAGGGGAGGGGCTGGGTGTAAGGGGGGTTCTGTGGGAAATTCACGAGACGGGCAAAAAAGCCCAATGTACATTTTTTATTTTATTTTTATTCTTCTCTACCGCGGCGTGCAATGCAAAAAAAAAAGAAAACGAAAGACACGGAACAGCGCCGTCTGCAGCCTCAAGTGCCCCCCCCCTCCTCCGCTTCCCTTTCCTGATCCGACTTTGATGAAGGGCACAGGACGTGCCGAGGGGGACCATTTACGAAACCGACCCAGGTGGGAGGGGGGTTCCGGATGACGGCCGCGTGAGCTTCGACGAAGCAATCTGTGGAATTGGATCGGGACGATGTCTAGATGGGGGGAGAACACGAGAGAGAGAGAGAGAGAGGGTGTGCGTGTGAGATGGAGAGAAGAGGGAGAGGGAGCGAGGACGAAAGGGCCGCGCACGCACCCCCCCTTTTTCCCTTCTTCGTTTTCCCTCCTTTTTAGCCTTCATCGTCATCGTCATTCGAGCTCGGTGTCAGCAGACGCGGCTCGATGCGGTGCGTATATCCATGTCATGTCACGTCCACACAGCCCCCGACGCGTGTGTGGCCCGGTGTACATTTCCCTATCCCCCATCTGTCTCTCTCTCTCTTTCTCTCTCTCTCTCTCTTGTGGTCAGAAACAGGGGGGAAACGGGTGGTGTGACGGGCCGGGCTCTCGGGATTTAGAAAAAGTTGGTTTCCTCAATTCTCATCTTTTTATGTATTTCATTGTTTCCCCCCCCCCCCCCCCCTCCCGACAATCTTGATTTCCGCATGTCTTAAAAACAATGCATTCGCACGCGCGTCCACATGCCGTCCCCCCGATGCCATGAGAAAGGAAAAGGATGGTGGTGGTGGTGGTGGTGGTCAGGTGTGCTATGAATACACGAGTCTCGGTCCCAACGTTTGAGATGACAGAAAGAAAAGAAAAGAAAAAGAAGAGGAAGAGGGGGAAAAGAAAAGAAAACCCACTCGTTCATGCCTTCTTTTCCGAGGAACCGGGACGAGGACGGGCAGTACGCAAGGTGTAGAAGCGCCACCTCGTCCCCCTCCTCCTCTAGGGAGGAGAGGTATATATCGTCAGTCATCAATGACACGCGGACGCCCGTCCAAAGGCTTGGTAAAGGAAGTAGAGAAGAGGAGGAGGAGGAGGAGGATGGACCCGACGAGACGTGATGGGACCCCCCGCCTCTCTCGCTCTGCCTCCTGGGATGAACATCTTGGCTCAGCTCATCTAGATGTATGTGTCTTCTTATATATCCTATTGCCTCCCCCCCTCTCCACCCTTCCCAACCCCGCTCCCCCCTCCATCCGTCCCTTCAGATAAGTTCTCTTGGCCTCTCGTCCATGGTCGAGCAAGACACCAAGTGAAGAACAAAAAAAAAAGGCTTGTCCGTCTGAACCCGCGCCGCGCCGCGCCGCGCCAGGCCACGCGAGAGTAAAGATGGTCCTGTCTGCCACGTCAAGAGAACCCCCCCCCCCACACGTACGATGGCGACGTCGAGTGTCAGCAAACGCGTCCGCAGACCACAGACATGAGGGGGGAGGAGAGAGAAGGGCCGGAGCACCCATGGACCCGGATCGGTCGTTCATCTCGTTCTCGGAGAATAGCACGCATACGCCCCCCCCTCTCCCACCGCGCGTCGACGTCGAACCTACAGCACGTTGGTAAGCGCCGAGTATAGACCTCGTAAAGTCGTACTCCTGTGGACCCCCAGACGTTTGTACTTTGGCCGAAAAAGTGACCGGCAAAGTCAACATCCCACGCAGCCCGTCGTCCGCCTCACTCGGTCCGTTATACCAACAACCTCACACGAAAACTCTGTCCGAAATACCAACCACTAAAAAGAAAAAAAGGAAAAAGGAAATGATTGCCCGATCCGGAATGCTTCAAAAACCTCGAAACCCAAATCTTCCTGCTATGCCTACCCTAACCAGGAGCCCCTTTGAGACTTGTATAGAGTGCGGGCGGCCGTATGTAACCTTGAACATAGGACGCCCACGTAACCCGTACAGCCAACGGCGGACGAGCTTACGACTTTAAGCTTTGGCCAGTTCAAGGCGTAAGACGCGCCTTGTCACCTTGTAAGTCCGGTCTACCCACATACCCTATACTGCGTAGTCTCCAGCGATACCTCGTTGCCGCGCCTGTCTCGTCTCCACCGACCGGGCGGAAGAAAGTTCGGAGAAACGTGCCCCCACTACCCGTAGTCTGGGTGTGCGTCGTTATCGTCGTCGTGGCCATCTCGAGGCACCAGGGCCGACCCGTGCTGCATAGCATACATACCACATAAACGCGGGAGCCGCCTCATGGTAAGTGTGTCTTCCAGCGGGCAGAGAGTCGGGCACAAAGAGCCGCGCTCGGCTTGGCGTCCCTGTTTTTAAGGACACTAGAGTCAAAGGCCCCCCCCGCTTGGCGTCTTGGCCGGGGTGCCGACGGAGCACCCGGCGACCGTCCACAGCCCGGGATAGACGTGCGAGGAGCCACAGGCCCCGTCGATGTGACCAAGAAGCCGGACGGAAGAGAACAGACGAAAGGGCCCATATATGCCCGGTTGGAGCCTCGCAGGAGGAACCAATACCACCATACTTGTCACCTTGCTGGCGGGCTTAAGCGAGCCGGGGGGGAGGGGAGGGGAGGTACTAGAAGAAGGCTTTTGGGCAACTCAGAATGTGGATTATCCAACACCGCTAGCCCGGGAAGCCGGCCCTGCTTTGGCAGCAGTCTCTGTTCTCCAAAGTGGTGATCTGCAAGGATCAGAGACCAAGAAGGGGTCCAGGGTACGCGCGTCCCGCTGGCCGTTTCTCTGCCCACACTCCCCCCTCCCCTCCGCACAAACGACGCCGGCCCGGGTCAGACCACGCAAGCAACCCCAACAGCCCAAGCAGCACTGGGCGGAGGAGCGTAGAAGAGACAGGGCACTAGTTTAGATCAGTCGACAGCGAGTAATCTCTCCCGTTGCTTTCAGACACCTACTCAGGGAGAAACCGGTAGGGTAGGGTGCTTTGCGTCGGGACAAGTACCCCGAGGCTGAAGCGCGGCAGCCACGTAGGTATTGGCACATACAAAGATTCGCCAGAGCCGGCAAGTTGGGGGCGGGACAGCTGTGGGCAGCGACAAGGGAAGGATGCATGGTAGAGCAGATTAAAGCCGACTTTTGACTTTTTCCTCCAACTACTTCCTTTTCTTTTTCGAAATTGCAATATCCGCAGAGGGCCTGTAATCGTGGTGTGCGTTCGTCAGTCGGCCTTGGGATCCCAATCACCCGGTTTCACAGATGAAGGAAGGGGCCGAATGGGGGCCAAGAGGAAGTTTGGTGTACGTAACCCGGGGCGGAGTCCGATATGATTGACGTCCTTGGGCCAGACGACACATGGTTGCGGACACGAGTCGAGGCCTCGGCGTCTGCGACGAGACGATGATGGACGAGCAGGGAGGGATTCGTGCTCTTGTTGGGCATGGGAAATGGCGTGCGCACTATTGTTGTTCGGAATCCGGCTCTTCAGTCGAAACTGCAGACGATCCGGCCGGCCGGCCAGCCCGAGGACAGATAGATTGGGCGATATTTGCCGGCCTAGAGACGGACGGACGGGTGCACTGCAACGTTTGGATGTCTGTCAAGTTTTGGTGGTCCGCAACAGCATACATACCTATCAAGGTCGTTGGACGTCGTCGTTCGTCTCATCGTGGGCGGGCCTGTTCTCTTCGTCAAGCAACCCAACGGCACGAGTCTTCAGCCGGCGCCCCGAACCGCCTCGTCGTTTCGTTTTCATTATGCCGACCCGGCTACTCTATGCGGATGCAATCCACACGCGTATTTGTCGCTCAAACTATGCTCCGAGCCCATGGCCAAAAATTTCGATCAACGTGCGACCTCTGAAGACGGGAAGTGGGCGGCAACGATGCAGCCAACATTGGCAAGCATGCCGAAATCCGTGGTATACTGCGTAGCGAGGAACGAGAGAGATAGCGCCCCCCCCCCCCCCCCCCCTCGGAAGCTTGGGCACGTTCGTGTCCTGTCGCTCTCTGATTCGCGAGTAAGACGCGATATAGCAAATCATGGGGTCAGTCGTCGGCGAGTCTGCGGCAGACTGGCAGTTCGAGACGAGCAATCGGGGGAGGGGAGCGGCAGTGCTGTCTGATGTGGGGTGGCAATGGGGTTTTGGAAACAACACGCAAGCCACCATTGGATGCGCCGACATGAGACAAGGGGGATGACGCGTCACCGAGCCGCTAAGGTTCACGCCCAGGGGCGTCGGCGCATCGAGGATGCACCCAGGGCTGCTGGCCAGAGACGGCCATCGTGGTCGTCGATCAAATCGTCTGTTCCAGACAGTGGAGAGTCGAGTCGAGTTGTATTTGGGTCGTTGGAGTGATCCAGCAAGCTGCTAGCTAGCCCCCCCGAACAGAGTGCGATTTGGAATGAGTCGGAACGCCGTCCGCGACAGATATCCTTGTCGTCGTTCGCGATGGTATCAACCATGTGCAAACCTGACGGCCAAGTGCTGACGTTTTGTTGGACCGATCGCCCGCTACAACATGGAGCGGATTCGGCGTAGAGACGACGACGAGGTCGGGGCTAGGTACAGTTTCCAGCACGTCGGATGCTGACTCGTCATCAGTCTGCCTGAGGATGGATGGATGGATGGATGGATGGATGCTTTTCTTGGTGAGAATGCTGTTTTGAAAGAATCCGGCCTGCGTACGGTTCGTCTCATCAAAGCCAATCTGGTCGTTGGGCCTGTACGAGGTGGGATAATTAAGCAGGACGTTGACATGTAGGTAGCGAGGCTAGCGGACATTTTGACTTTGCAAGAACGATTGGCGAGTCCACCCGTTGACGCAAGCCCATGTAACAGCATCGGAGGACTTGACGCGACATGGGATCGGACTTGTACGGGAGAGGAGGCTCTAGGTAGGTATTGAGAAAGGGAGAGTTCATCATTGACGGCCCAGAGCGAGCGGCAAAAGATTTCGGCAAGACCTGCTCCGGTCAAAGAAGCTCTGGTTCAGCGAGGATTGTCCCAAGGACGGGCATATGTAGGTAGAGTCTTCGGCGTCGATGCCGGTCGGGAATGATGCCGTTCCGTCCAGTGATTTGTATTATGCGCCGCCCAAGAACGGCAGGCAGCAAGGTGCGGGGACACGGGAGAAACGCAACGAGATGGATAGGTACCTACCTAGATGCCCGTACAGATACCTACAGTACTTGGCAGGTAGGTAAGGTAGGGACCAGGGTCAGGAGGGGAAACCGAGGCTGAGCGGGAGACGAATGAGGCAGAAACCTTGAGTCCAGGGGCGTTTTCCTTCTCGGACAGCCAGGAGATCCCAAATACTTTTTGGGTGTGTGCCTGCCTGCCTGGCTGCGGTAGAGTTGCGAACGGTCATCGAGCCCCTGCGGCGCCGCCGCCGGCGGGAGGGAACGGCCAATAGAAGGCGGACTATAGAAAACAGAGTGTAAAATAGAGGTTGTCGCAGGTTGTTTGTCATTTTGGCTCTGATCGACAACAGCGAGAAGGTTGGATAACGCGCCAACTTGGATATCTCAGGGCCAAATATTAGTAATAAACTAAATAAATGCAGCCCTAGGCCATTTTCGGCCACTTTTTTATCAGCAAAGTTCACCCTTATAAAACCTTCCCTAACCGCTATATACCTAGATAGAAGGTACTTTTCTACTAGCTAAAAGAGGGGTAGATATTATATAACTACCCCTTTACTACCTAATTTATTATAGGCGCCCTTTAAGGACCTTATAATAATATCTAACTATATCTAACTTAGTAAAACCTTAGCCCTACTTATAATAAACTGTAAGTAGTTATTAGTAGTTACTATTATTACTTATACTATTACTACTATAATAATATTTAGTTATAACTATAGTATAATTAAAAGGGAGGTAGTAAATAAGGGTAGTATAATAGAGGTATAATAATTTTATTAGTAGTTATTTAATAGGTTAAGGTATTACTTCTATAATACTTTTTAAATAGGTAAAAAGCAGTTTTATATACTAGTAAGGTAGCTAGTAAATAATATATTACTTTAGTTATTAAGATAGTTAATAGTAAAGTAAAAGGTATTTATCTATCTATTTATCCTTATAATTTAGGCCTTTTAGTAGATAGCTAGTTACTTCTTTAAAGTTAGTTAGTTAACTGTATTACTAGTATAAAATAAGGTCCTACTATACCTTATTATCCTCTATAAGGTATATATTATAGGCCTATTAGAAAGTAAAATATCCTTTAAAATAGAGACTAATAGATAGAGAAAAGAATTTATAGGTTATATTAGTATTATTAATAATACTTTAATACCTATATATATACTAGATAATAAATAGTATATATAGTAAAGTTATAAAGGCACTATATTATAAAATATCTTTATAGTAGTCTGCTTTAATAAGAGCTTCTTATATATACTTACTAAAGCTAAAGGATTAATTTATAATACTAGCTTAGTCTTATATACTTTTAATAAAGGGTTTAGTATCCTAAAGGGTTAATATTTCCTTATAGATACTAGGTTTAATAGATAAAGTAACCTTATAATACCCTATTATTAAACGTATTATTATCTATAAGACTAAAAGGATTCCTTATAACTATTTAAATTACTATAAAAGCTATATAACTTATACTATAGTTACCTTTATATTATAGTTAAGTAGGTCTTTAGCTAGCTAAAAAAGAAGTAGTAGATTCTTAAAGGGAGGGTGCTAGAGTATTATATTATAAGCTAAGTAAAAATTATATATATAGTTACTACCCTATATAACTTTCTTATTTATTATTAAGAAAAAAAGGAAGGAGGAGAAATACCTAAAGAGGTTAATATTATTATAATAAAAAGTAGAGCTAACTAGTTATATAAAAGGTAAAGTAAGGTTATTATTTATTAATAGATAGTAAAGAAGTTATAGTAGTAGTAGTAAGTAATAAGGTAAAAAAGTATAGTTTTTTTTTTATACTATAGTAGTTTAAAAAATATTAATAATACTATATTATTAATAATAATAACTACCCTCTTTTTTACCTCTAATAACTACTATTTTTTACTTCTAATAACTACTGTTTTTTACCTCTAATAACTACCCTCTTTTAATAACTTTACTACCCTCTTTCTACTATAAAGTAATATATATAATATATACCTTTTTTAGCTAGTTATTTAGTAAGGAGTTCTAATATACTACTTATAGTATAAGTAACCCCTCTAGCTTAATTAGTAATACTAATAATATAGTAAGGTAGACTATAGGGTCTAGCTCCTTTTTAAACCTTACTAAGTTAGCCTATATATAGTCTATTATAACCTCTACCTATATTAGCTTATCTTCTTTATTTTTACCTATTAGTTACCTTTTAAAGTACTGTATTAACTAGCCTAAGTATATACTAGCCTTAGTATTAAAAGTAGCTCTCTTTTACTTAGTAACTAATAAGAATATAGGTAACTGTTAACCCTAAATTAGGCTTAAGGTATATTATATAGATAGTAACTCTATTAATATTTAACTAGGCTAATTTAGTACTAAGATATTATTTATACTATTATTATCCTTATTACTAGTACTTTTTCCTTTACCTAAAGAATCTACCTCTTATACTAGCTTATCTATAGACTAGATATTCTTACCCTTACTATATATATAGCTTTATATCTCTTAATATAAACCTACTAGCCTTAGCCTTCTCTTAAATACCTATTTACCTTATAGGTAGTTATTAAAAAAGTACTACTTAGCCTTTTTAAAGTAAGTAACCTTACTATTAGCTATATATATATTACCTAATTTATAGGTAATACTTACCTAAGTATTATACCTCTTCTTCTTAATATTATACTTATTATTTAGCTATTAACTAGTTATAGGCTGTAAGAATTAGTAGTAAGTATTTACTTACTAAGTAAGCTTAATAAATACTAGCTTTTATATTACTACCTTATAGGTATTTAGCTTATTATTTTAGTAGAGTATAAAGAGCTTAGTTATAAAGTAGTAAGTTAAGTCTAGATTTTATACTATATAAGGCCTTTTATTAGCCTAACTAATATTTCTAATAAATAGTTATATATCTTTATCTTTAATATAAAAAGAAAGTACTACCTTATTACTTTAGTTACTTATACCTAGCTGTATATATCTTTAGCGCTTTAGTTAGGGCGCTATACTTTTAGTTTAGTCTTTAATAATAAAGGTAGTAATAACTATCCCCTTATTATTAATAGATATACCCTCTTCTTACTACTAGTTATTTATTATATATTTAGTAATAACTTTACTTATAATAAAGTAAAAATATAGTATTACTAGTAATAATAAGAGGGGTATTTAAAGTCTATTTATAGACCTTATAAGTAAAAGGAAGGTAGTAAGGGGCGCTAATAAGGGTAAGGATAGTAATGGTATATCTTGTAGGCTAAGGTTTTACTTAGCAGTGCTAAGGTAAGCAGTAAGTATTACTTATTTGAGGTACGGGCTGTTATCTAACCTTCTCGCTGTTGTCGATCAGAGCCTTTGTCCCTTTCCTTTACGTTTCATTAGGATTGGGTTGTCACGGTTGTCGTTCTCGCCGTTGTCGCCTGGGATGGGCCAGTTTGTTTACGAGAAGCGCACCGGCTACGGACGATTCAAACTCCAGGGCAAGAAAGTGATTTGGCAAGGCCCCAGAGGAAGAAAGTACAATAATAGCAGGTGACCAGGAACAGGAGGAGACGATTTTGGGGGGTTCTGAGAGTGCCGCGAGAGACGCGCAATAGGCGAGGCGAAATGGCGCGTGGCCCAGAGAGAAAACAGAAGGAAGTCGACAGAACAGACCGCCGGCCGCCACTGGACGTCGCGTCGTCCGTCGCCAGCGTCGCCTTCGGTTCTATGTCGTCCTGACTTTCGGCACTCGGCGACGGCGCCGTTTAGTCTGTTGGGTGTTGCGTTCCCAGAGCTTCGGTCGGCGCTCGACGGCAGCTGCGTTCGTCTGCAGCTGAGGCCGGAGTCGCCTTGCTTCGTGGCAGGGGGATGTGATATTGATGGCATGCATAGCTGGCGAGCAAGCAAGCAAGCGTTTTAGGGAGGCTCCTTTCGTTTGGACGGCTGGGGGGGTTCGTCGTCAGCGTGGACGCCTGGCATGGAGCCGGAGCAGCGGTGTTCCGTGTGCTTATTCCCTCCCCAAGGTTCTGGTTCCAGTTACAGAGAGCGGAGAGATACGAGTCTGTCTTGTCTCAGAATGCGGGAACAGAGCGCGGCGCCGTGCGTGCTACGGTGGTGCTGAGGGCGAGGCTTCGAGCTTCGAGTTTGAGGGGTGCGGTACTTCTTAGGTAGGTACGGCAGCTGAGCCACAGGTCCGGGGGTGAAGGGTGGCCAATCCAAGGACGCGTATACGCAGTATGTATGAGTGAAGTCGGTCAAATGTGTGTGTCGGCCAGCCACGCAGTGGGAGGCCTGGGCTGGGCAGACGCTGGAAATAGACGTCAGCCACGCCTCGTCATCACGGTTCGGGGGGGCGCCAGACTCGGAGCTCCTGTCACAGTGAAGAAAAAGTGTGAGTAAGTGTGTGTGTGGGGGGGGGGGGGGGGTGTGTGTAACTCGACAATCCATGAGAATGGGGGCCAGTGACAGCAGCTTTAATTAGGTAGGTAGGTACACGTACTGGTGGGAGAAGTACCGGTACAAGGGCGTCGTCGTCGTCGTCGTATGCGTCGTCATCGTCGTCGTCTCGTCGTCCAGACTTCAAGCTGTGGTGCATCTGAGGAGTGAGTAAGCAGTACGTAGCGCAGCAAGTAATTAGTATTTGTAGTGTTTCTATACCTACACACCTAGCAGGGGAAGAGAACCATGATGTTGCCCATCTCTCTCACTAGATTGTCGTCTGTTGCTGTCTGTACATACGCAGCTAGCTAGCTACCTAGGTATGTATCGCTGTGAGCGGAAACGAGGATATTGGCAGAATGGCCACGGCGGCAGCATCCGCCCAACGTTTGCTCGGCAAAGGAGTCGTCTGCTCGGCAGAGTACAGTACAGTACAGTACAGTACAGTACAGTACTGACCTGTATAGATAGATGGTGCGGCCTTGTCCGATAAGTTGCTGCTGCCAAGGCTTGCGTTGCTCTGGGAGGCAAAAGGCCTGAGAGCGAGCTCAGCTGGACGGCAGGCAAGCAAGCTATGCAGAATATCTTGCGAGCGAGCCCAAGGTTTATGGATAAGCTTGCTTGTCCAATGCTGGGGACGGTATCCGTACACGGAGAACGCATTGCAAGTTGAACGTCCAGTGGATCTGTATCTGTCTGGACCTCTGTATCCGTCCGTCCGTCCGTCCGTATCCGTCGGTGTGCAACAGTGTCAGTGTAGATAGAGCTCTGGATAATCGAACGAGAGGAACGTTTCGTTTGACCGAGCGAATCAACTGAGAAGTGGATGGAGAGATGGGGAAGGAATAGGTAGGCACCTACACACGCGTACAGAGCCATTCCTTCCTCCTGTGTCTTTCTGCCTGCCTGCCTCGCCTCGCCTCGCCTCGCCGCCGGGGCAAGAGAAGAGCAGAGTACATACTATGTAGTAATCGTACCAACACTACCTAGGTACCCAGTGTATGCAGTACGTACCTGGGCAGGTACAGTACCTACCTGCCTACTTTAGGCAAGAGCAGCAGAGAGAAAGAGCGTCGGAGTCGTGGTGCGGTGGTACGTGCCGGGGCGGATTGAGCGGGACCCACTCTCTGGACCGATATGTCCCCTGTCATTGGTCCGAGTTGCGCAGCTTACGCGTAAACCTCCGGCCATGGGGAAAGAGAGCGAGAGAGAGAGAGAGAGAGGAAGGAAGGAAGAAGCAGCGTGCGTATGCTTTCCTTCCTTCCTTCCTCACTGCTTGCTGCTGCTGTTGCTGCTGCTGCTGCTTCCTTCCTCACTCTACCCTCTCTCACCCACGCCCCCCCCCTCCTTCCTTCCCTCCCTCCCTCTCACCCACGCCCCCCCCC
>MU843009.1:0-74057 GCA_030867305.1 Colletotrichum zoysiae | reverse complement strand
CCCCCCCCCCATCATCAATGACTGCCTCCGCTTTGATATTGATGTCCCTGCTCTCTGGTGCTGTCGGCTTGTGGCCTTTACGTTGCCTCACGATAGTGTTGAGGTATCTGGTTATCACTTGGGGACTCGGTTGGGGGTGAAGGAATGTGTTTTCCTAAAGACTGGATCTCCGGAACATCCACCCCGCTGTCTCTACCATTTCAAATGTCCTTCAACCGCATTAGTAATCCATAAGCCCGTTCGTTAAGCGCTCTCCTTCCTCTCTACCTGGTTTATCTCGGCATCGTCAGACTTCTCTCTAATCCCATCTTCCGAGTCATTTCTGAAGTCGGCCACACCCTTCAACTCGGCCATGATGGTCTTGTTTGCTCTTCTCACTGGCTTGATCTCGAACAAGCGGTCCATCATCTCCAAAGGCACAGACTTTGTCTCAGGCACGAGGAAGAAGATGAAGACGGCCGAGCAGATCATGAGGGAGGCGAAGAAGAAGTAAACCCCGTAGCCCCAGGCATTGAACATCTGCGGAGTGAAACGCGAGATGAGGAAGTTCCACAGCCAGTTGTTGGCGGCTGCACTCGCTTGTCCGAGCGATCTGGCATTACATTAGCGACCGTAAGCCACCATAGATATATCCTTTACTGTTTTCAACGTACCTCGTGTTTTGGTCGAACATCTCCGAGTTGATGACCCAAGGAGTACCGTTCCATCTAAATCCGGTGTTAGCACAACTTTCAAAACAAACACATGCTCCTCCATGTTCTTTTCTTTCAGATGGAGGGGGAGGGTGGGGGGGGGGCTATCATACGAAGGAGTGTAGAAACTGGGAACGTATGTCAGCCTGGTCTGTTTTCACAATGCTCCAAAATAGTCAATGACTTACATTGTCCAAAGGTAGAAGAAGGCCATGGCAGAGATGCCGCCGCTGGAGAGACCGCCACTAGTGCTTGTCGAAGCCGCAGGGTTAAGGGCGAGGTAACCGCCGATGTACCACATGCAAAGGGAACCGCCAATGGCGCCGATCAGGAGGAGGTTCCGGCGGCCAAGATGGTCGATAAGCCAGAGAAGCCACACGAACGTGACGACGGTTTTGACAACGCCGAAGATACCGGTTGTCAGGAAGCCGGTGTTGGTGCCGGTGACCCCGATACTCTTGAAGACGGTTGGGCTGTAGTAGTTGATGGCGTTGATACTGTTGTTGATTGCCAGGTTAGTGGGCATCAAGGAGAGGAGAGGCGTCCAGAGGCGCCGTCACTTAAGGGGCCAGTCGCTTACCCTGAGCCGTTTTGCCACAAGAAGAGCATGCCACCGAGGAAGAAGCGCCACTGAACCTTGCGGTCCTTGAGAGACGCAAAGGGCTTCCAGAAACCAACACCAACTTCAGAGCGGTATCGCTCGAGGTCGAGATCAATATAGTTCATTTCCTCAATGATGTACTGGTCATCGGGAGAAAGGTTCCTGCGAGAGTTGCAAAGGGTCAGTTTTCGCCGTCACCTTGCGAGATTTCCCCCCCACGGGACGCTTCCAAAAGACGTTTCTCACGTACCTCATCCAGCAAAGTGCCTTCAGCCCCTCCTCTCGCCTGTCCTTGTTGAAGAGCCAACGGGGCGACTCGGGGATGAAGAAGGCTCCGACGAACAAGATGCCGGCGGGAATCAGCTGGACAGCGAACGGAATGAGCCACTGGGAGTGGCTGGGCGCCATGGTCGAATCGACGCCATAGTTGATCCAGAAGCCGACGAGGCCGCCAACCTGCCAGCCCAGCTCGTAGATTCCGACAAGACGTCCACGGACCGCCGGAGGCGAAAGCTCGGAGATGTAGATGGGCGTCATGTTGGAGCAGCCGCCCACACCGATCCCCGCAAGAACTCTGCCGGCAAGGATGAGACCAAGGCCTCGCTCACGGTTGGCGCCCAGCATCATGCCGGCGCCGAGTATGAAGACTGTGGTGAAGATCATCAAGCTCTTCTTGCGACCCAGGAAGTAGCTGCTAACGTAGGCGAAGAGACTTCCGAAGAAGGCGCCGGCCTGGTAGACGGAGACAATGTTGGACTTGAGAAGAGCCAAGCCATCCTTGCTGTAGGTTGCGAACTGGAATTCGTCGGTGAAGGACTTTAGCGCGAGGGTGGTTCCGATAAAGGCAGAGTCGTAACCAATGGTGCAACTGGCGAAGGACGCGATGATGGCGCAGAAGTAGACGCGCCAGTTGTACACCGCCTTGGGCGTAGGGCGGTCCTCTACAAGCGCGAGGAGGGCCATGGCGATGGCGATGACAATGGTAGCTGTGGCTGCTGTCTTGGACGGGCGGTGTTGTCCGTGTCGAGCGTGTAAGTAACAGGCAGTCTGAACTCCGAACTCCAAGGCAGCGATGGGGTTGAAGTGTAGTCTAGGGAGAGAGAGAGAGAGTGGGAGAGGGAGGGAGGGCAGTAAAAGAAGTCTGACAGTCCAGGGTTGCCTTTGTTATATGAACGGGGGTCAGGGCTGATTCCAGCCAGTCAGTACAGTACTGCTTCAACAAGCAAGCAAGTCGACAAACAAGAAACCGACAGAGTGGCGGCGTATTAGGTATCGATGCGTCCGGGGTAAAGTCTGGGGGTCGGGATGCGGAGTATGGACAACCCTTGCCAAACATAGGGGAAGCCTGAAGGGATGAACAGATGAGATCCGGGGTAATAGACTCTGCCTGCCTGCCTGCCTGCCTGCCTGCGCTACGCCCTCGCCCTCACACACAAACGAACAAACACACAAGCATGGCATCTCCGGAGCGTGCGTCGACTCTGGGGAGGGGCGCCTTGGGGTGAACGCTTCTCCCCTAAGCCATTCTGGCCGTCCTGCGTCGACTCCGAATCGGAGCAAACTCTGCACACTGCAAATGACTCGTCTCCATAACGCGTGGCGCCGTGCAGGCATCTTCCTCTCCGCACCGATTGACAGTCACTTGTCTCGTTCCGGCTAGATCCAGTTCCTTAGAACCCCATGATCTGGAGAACCCCCGTCCAGACCGGGGTCCGATGGTTGAATGTTTATCCTCGTAGCGCTGGTGTCCACGTTGTTGGCATTATTGGACTGTCTCACGTGGCACGTGGGATTTGGTGGCTCTACCCCGACTTCATGCATCCTCCCCCTCCAAGCCAAAGGGAATGAAGATAATGTGCAAAGGATCAAATTCCCCAGCTTTCCCTGGTTGTCGGTCAATGTGGGGGACAGGCATGCTTGGCCCCCGGAGGTGACGCTGACGGGGGGAGACAGGGGCTAAGTCTTGGACTCGGAAAAGACTGGAATTGAGTATATCCGGTTGACGCCAACACGCCCTTCGAAATGTCCTCTATTCTGTAGTTGGACGAGCGTTGAGCAGCACCAGCCAGGGCGGTATTGGGGCGGAGGAGGCAAGGGGAAAAGGAACAATGCCTACTTTGTAGACCGACTGATGTTATGAAGCCGGATTGAATGTTCTCACCCATAATGCGAGTGAGGCAAATGAGTAAACCATCTGCTTGGGCTGAGCAATGTCATCCGAGTACTGGCCATACTACGTATGTATATACGGTCTGTTGGCCTACATGGGCTTCGTCATCGAAAACCAAACTCCGAGCAGAGATCCTTCTTGAACGGGATGACGGTGCTCGATCATTGGACAGTTGCACATGCGCGTCCGCACATTGCGCATTTGCAGCATCTAAGGGGTATACCTCCCCGTCAACATAACCAGACCTTAATTACCGTTGCGGGGGGAGAGTGGCTTGGCTGAGACAACACGCTTTCCCTAGGTGCTTGGACGTGTGTTGAGCTTGTTCCTGGTGATTGTAATTCCGACACCAAGTCTTCGTCCTCTTGGCTCTGCCGGAACCAGCTCCCAAATCTCGAAAGGCATTGGACATCGGGCGCGCCTTGGTGTTGGCAAAACAATATGTATCAGGGAGGGGGGCAGGGGGTGACAGGGGGTATAGACAGAACGACACTTCATGTACATTTCTCTTGGCATGGACGGATGGCATGCTAGAGTATTTGGTTGGGATTTATTCGCTCTAAATGGGTATCAAGCTAGATGGCACCTTGATGCTAGTGGCATTTCCAGTGCATGGGGAGGATTGATATTCGTCTCTCAACCGAGGTCGTAATACATTATGCTTCTCACATGCCGCCGTACTCTCCTCGGAGCATGTCTGTCAGGTCTGACCCTGGAGCGAAGCCAAGGTTGGCCATGAACTGCGGATCCGCCTCCATGCTATCTGTGCAGTCGATGGAAGCGAGTTCATCCATGATGGCATCGTAGTCGACGCCCTGAGACCCTTGTCCCATCAGGTAGGGAGCCTGACCGGGTGGCATATGCCCCACGAACCCCGGCGGGAACGTATCAAGCTGGCTCCCGGGAGTAAAGGGCATCGTCCTTGCTGTTGAAGGGCTGACGGAAGAAGCTGTCTGTGAGAAGCCACCGCCGTTGGAGTGGTAAGTGTCCGAATTCATTGGAAACGGATAGTGAGCATTTGGGCGAACAGAAGATGCAGCCTGCTGCGAAAACGGCAAAGCTGCCGAGTCGACGTGGGCTGGCGTCCGATTGCTCGGCTCCGCATCCATGGGAGAATACGCCACATTTGCCGGCCGGTCTTGCCAGACTGACATGATGTCTGCCATCAGCGAGTCCCATCTGGTTTTGTCGTTGTCCCGGAGCGCCTGAACGCAGCTTTTGGTGTTTGCGATGCTTATGTATGTGACAAGGAGCGGCGAGACGCCAGCTGCGCCAAAGTACGATATTGAGCTCTCGAGAACCTCCATCAAGCTCCATATGAGAGAAACACGAGCATCGGCCATCAGAGTCAAAGTGGCACCAAGGAAGGTGGCCTGTATCAGAAAGGCCGATGGCAGTATGGGTATCGTTGAGGCTCCGAACACCACGGAATTACAAAATGAGAAACGAGGGTCAAGTGTCTGAACAAGGTTCGCGGCGCCGATCTTGGGGCCTGCAGGCCCCGATTCCACGCTCTGGTTCAGGATGCGGAAGAACTGGTAAAGCTGGTTGAAGGAACTTAATGACTGTGCGCTCTGGCCGGTGCCCGCGGGATCCTCGGGTGCTGATACGGATCCAAATCCAGCCCTGGGCACCCAAGGGGCCCATTCCTCGAACCCGTTCTCTTCCGTCGGCGTCTCCTTCATATCGCTGGCCCTCATGTGAGGTGTCTGGCCGAGTCTCAGAGATACTATGGTGTCGAGCATTAGACATGCTTTTAACACACGATCCAGAGTATTCGAGCAGTGCTCCTGCGTAGACGACGCCGGCTGTCCCGAGATGGAGTCGCGGTGCTTGTCCCGTGCTTGGCCATCCGTCAAAGCCATGGCGCCCCTGACGGCCAAGCCTATGAGCAAGGAGGCTGCTCCCGCACTGTCCTGGCCCAACTTGACCAGAGACAATACGAGCAACGCCTTGACATGGCCTAGTGCCATCTCGGCTTCGACTGGTATCAGGCTGCGCGCAGCTGTCAGTATCAGGCTGGGCCGGTCAAGGGTCTCGGAAGTGCCCGAGTTGTGCAATGAGGTAGAGTCTTGGAAAGCCGCAACAGCAAGGGCACTCCATAGTTCGGCATGTGCCGCACTGGTGTTTGCATCTTCCGGGTCAATATCGAGACCATCCGGAGGATAGGAAGCTGCGGCGTTGTCGAGTGCTTCCTTGGGATTTAGTATTGGAAGCCAGCTATGGGTGTAAGAGTAGTAGACGTCGAGTAAACGAGCAAAGTTTCGAGGTAATTTGAACCTCCGCCGGGATGTCGACCCGTGGCGTTGTCTAGGACCACTATCTATGGGAGCGGCGTCTTGTTTAGGGTCGGCAGCGGCGGGTTGCGGAGAAGTGCCGGTGCGATCTCGGGGAGTTTCGCCGTTGGGTTTGCAGCGGGGGTCGGATTCGGCTTCCGAGTCGTCCCCAGACGTGTCCTGGCGAGGGCTCACAGCGTCCTTGCCGGACAGAAGCCGGTCAATATCCTTGTGAACTCGACACCTCCTCCACCTCTTGTGGAGTCGATTCCCAGCCTCGCTGTCCTTGTCCAACAAGAGAGAGAGGCCACTGCCACCTTCTTGGGCCAGTAGGCCAGCCAGCTTGTCTTCTGTCTCGGGAACTTGGTCGAACAGCCAGACAAGGGCAAGCTCCAGGGTGCGAATCAGGCCGGTCTGGACGCCGCGCTTCTTGGGGGCGACGTTATAGGTGCACTGGCGCGACAGGGTCACGCAGGAGAAGCATTGGGGCTGGACGCCGTCGCATTTCTCTCGGGCGCTGCATGTTCAGTCAGTGATTTGTCTGTCTGTGGGCAAACCTGTTGGCCAAAGGTCGAGGGATGCAAGGCAGAAATGACTTGTTCATAATTACTTGCCTTCTACATTGGTCGCAAGCTCGAGAGACGCGCTGTCGTTTTGGGACAGCGGGCGCCGTGGAGACGGTGTCGGCGGAGACGGCGGCGGCATTTTTGTCGGCGTCGTGAGCCTTCCGCTTGGAGGGCATACTTGTTGGATAGCTCGGGCGGCAGAGCAGCCCCAATAGCTCACGCCGGTGGGAACTGCATGAGGGCGCGTCGTGTGCAAAGGGGCGGGCGAGGACGTCGATGACGGAACGGTGGTTGAAGCAGCTAGCCGGAGGAGGCGGGAGGGGGCGACGGCGGGGAGACGAGGGCGGCAGCGGGAGGCGCGAGAGAGCGGAGGAAGAGGACGAGAGACGATGCGATGCGGGAGGCCAGCGACAAGGTATTGATTGGCGATGAATGGAAGCGTAGCGGAAGAAACGAAGCAACGGCTCTGTGGGTTGGTAGCAACAGACAAACAGAGAGAGCTGCGTCGACGATGTGGGTTGACGTAGTAGGGGATCTCCAAGGGCTCCCGTGCGTGAGCGCAAACTCACACACACACACACACACTCTCTCTCTCTCTCTCTCTCTCTCTCTCTCTCTCTCGTGCGCTCGCTGGCTGGCTGGCTGGCTGTCGGTGTGTCAGTCTGTCAGTCTGTCTGACTTGCTGTTGTCTGGCCGTCGGACTCTCTGCGTTTCTCTTTGTGTGCTCGACATGGAAGTGGGGAAATCCTGGGGTAACCAGCCGGCCTGCCTGTCCCATCACGGCCGGATTTCAGTGGCATTACTACTACGTAGTAGGCTAATACCTAGGTAGGGAGGTAACTGGCGGTTCGGCGACGAGTAGGTATACCGCGGGCTCAGGGTGCGGGGTGTTAGTACGATACCTTTTACTTACTGCTATGCGGGGAGGGGTTAGGGGAGTGTTCCCACTATAGGTACCTTCTGCTCGGGCACCGACTCCTAGTTATCTAGGTACCTATAAGTATATACCCGGGTAGGCAACCGAACGGTTCCCCGGGTGCTCAGGTCGCCCACTAATGCGAGACTTTGGGGATAAACATTCACCAGAGTACCGGACCGGCCGAGGTACCTTGGTACTTTGGTTGATATGTATGTCTGGGCGGGTAACGGTGTAGTGTCGGCGTATAGAGTACTTCCCAGGGTGGGTAGGTACTTGACTTACCTACCTACCTAGGTAGGTATCCAGGGCGAAGTACCTCCTAGAGAGATGGAGGGGCACTACACCACGCCACGCCTCTCCCCAAGACGCTGGCTGGCCTCGACTTTCCTCCCATCTGATAGTCAGTTCTGCCGTCCGGATAGGTGAGGTGGGCTGGACCGCGCGACTCGGCTCGACCAGTCGGACTCAATTGACTGGCTAACAAACGAAAAAACAGCCTTTTTGTCTTTTTTCCCCCTTTCTCTTTACTGAGAGCCAGCGCGCGCGCGAGAGAGAGAAACAGAGTCAGAGTCAGAGTCGGAGTCGGCGACGGAGACAAGAGAGAAAGCGAGGGCGCGCGCACACGACAGAGAGAGAGAGAGAGAGGGAGAGAGAGAGAGGCCAGACAGAAAAGCAAAAAGAGCTGCATCTTGTCATCCATCTATCCGTCTGTCTTGCACGAAACACAACACCGCCGCCATCACCACACACGCCCACCCCTCTAGCTCGACACTAGCGTATGCCCAGCCATCCTGGCCTTCGTCTCCAACCAGCCTGCGACTGTCAGAAGCCAGGCTGAGAGTGAGATAGACAGACAGGACAGAGAGAGAGAGAGACGACAAAAGGCGCCATGGCGACAGCTGGAGTCAAGCGCTCGTTTGTAGCCATGGCCATGAACGATGATGACCAGGACGAGGACCGCCACGGCCATCATCACCACCGCCGCCAACTCCAACTCGACAACAATCACCCCACAACCCTCGTCCGCGTCGACGCTCGCAATACCCTTTCTGCCTCGCCCAGCCGGCCCCAGAGCCCGAGGACCAACAGCACCAGGCACTCGATGGCTGCTTCTTCGAGGCCACAGACCCCAGTGACGAGACCCCCGACTCCAACCACATATCTGCCTGCCGAAGTGCCCTCCTTCCCTGCAAATGCCTCCATTGTCCTCGCCGGAATCCGCGGCGCCGGAAAGTCCACCCTCGCCATCATCGCCTCAACCGCCATGGACCGCCGCGCCATCGATTGCGAGAAGGTCTTCCAGCAGGTCACCGGCCTGACCAGCTTCGCCTTCAAAAGAGCTCACGGACCTGCCCAGTGCCACCGCCGCCAGACAGACGTGCTTCGAGACTTGCTCGACCAAACCTCCAACAACGCCCTCATCGTCTGCAGCTGGATGGAGCGCGGCGTCCAGACCCTCTTGCGCGACTTCTGTCGCACCCATCCAGTCGTACACGTCGTGCGCGACGTCAAGGCTATCCAGGAACATCTAAAGATCGACAACCATGACAAGGCCAGGAACCTGCTGGCAGCGAGTAGTACCATTTTCCGCACCTGCAGCAACCTCGAGTTCTTCAACGTCTCCGAGACTGCCGGCCCCTGGGTAGAGACCGAAGCCGCGAGAATCGAGGCCCAGGCCGCCGGTCAGAAACCACCTGCCCCCTACTTGACCCTGAAGCGCGCAGAGAGGCACTTCTTGAAGTTCCTCAGCCTCATCATGCCCAAGGGCTCCATCCCCTTCATCGAGTCGGCCTTCCCCCTCGCCTCCATACCCACCGAGGACCGCCGCTTCACCTACGCCACCTCGGTTTCCCTTTCCAGCCTTCTGAACAATGACCTCGCCATTGAGGAGCTCGAGACCGGCGCCGATGCCATCGAGATTGTCGTCGACCCTGTCGCCGGCGCCACCTCGCTCGACTCCGAAAGGGCCGCAGACATTGCGAGGATCATTGGGTCCATCAGGAGGAGCACCGTCATCCCTCTGATATACCACGTCGTGCTTCCTGATTCTTCAGAGTCGCTTTGCATGGACTACATCCTGCACGGCCTGCGACTCTCCCCCGAGTACCTGACCGTCGATCTCCGACTGACCGACTACCACCTACTGCATATAATCTCCATGAAGAGGCGCTCCAAGGTCATCGGCCATCTAGCGCCCGCTGCCGACTCCCCTTGTTGGGGAGACCCCTTCTGGATGTCGCATTATCACCGGGCCTGCCGCTTGGGATGCGACCTGGTCCGGCTCATCAAGCCGGTCACGTCCATCAAGGACAACTTCGACGTAAACCACCTCAGGGCCCTTGTGGATGCCTCGGCCGGCCACCACAAGGTACCCCTCATCGCCTACAACTCCGGTCCGCGCGGAAGACACTCAGCCGCCATGAACCACGTTCTGACCAGCGTGGTGCCCGAGGTCATGGCAGCAACATACAACCCCAACCAACCATGCTTGACGGCGGCCCAAGCTACCCAGGCGCTCTACAACTCGTTCCTCTTCGACCCCATGAAGATGTACGTCTTTGGCGCCCACGTCTCCTACAGTCTGTCGCCGGCCATGCACAACGCCGCTCTCAAGGCTTGCGGTATCCCGCACGTCTACCGGCCATTCTCGACCCCCTCGCTCAATGGACTCCGAGAGCTCATCGAGGATCCCTACTTCGCAGGCGCCAGCGTTGGCTTGCCCTTCAAGGTGGAAATCATCACCCTCACGCACTCCCTCAGCCGGCATGCCCAAGCTATCGGCGCCGTCAACACCCTCGTTCCTGTTCGCCGGCTGAACCCCGACGGAACAATTCCGGAAGACGAGAAGCTGTTCAACTGCAGGAACCGTGCCGGACCGGTGAGGGCTCTATACGGGGAGAACACGGATTGGATCGGCATCCGCGCCTGTCTAAGAAGAGGACTTTCCCCTGCGAACGCCGTCCGGACGACAAGCTGCGGTCTCATCATTGGCGCCGGCGGCATGGCTCGCGCTGCGACTTACAGCATGCTGCAGCTTGGCGTCAAGAACATTGTGGTCTACAACAGGACGACCGCAAACGCGGAGAAGATGGTCGACCACTTCACACGCCTCTTGAAACGGCACAACCTGCCGCTCCTCAGCGCATCTTCGGACGTGGAGACTAGATTCCACATTGTCCGGTCACTTGAAGACCCGTGGCCGGAGGACTTCAGGCTTCCGACCATGATCGTTTCCTGCATCCCGACCCATAGCATCGGCGACGTTCCAGCTCCCAACTTCGTGGCCCCCCAGGCCTGGCTCGGCAGCCCGACCGGCGGCTGTCTCGTCGAGTTGGCCTACAAGACGCTCGAAACGCCGATTCTGAAGCAGGCGCGGCAGGTGGCTCATCGGGGTTGGGTTACGATGGACGGGTTGGACCTGTTGCCTGAACAAGGCTTTGCTCAGTTTGAGCTCTTTACCGGAAGACGAGCACCACGCAGACTGATGCGCGGCGAGGTTTTCCGCGCCTATCCGAACGAACAAGACCGCTCTGCGTTGGCACAATTACAACCACGACTGAACAACATTGTCGAGCAGGAGCCGTGATTTCTGCAATTGATATGGGGGTGAGGGAGGACTTTGACGATGAAAGACCATGATGAGAGCAGCCCGTTTCTGCTGCGCTAGCATTGATACCCTACAACATACACGACTAATAAAACTCGGCTAATAAATGAGTAAAATTGCTCACGGTTTCCATGGCATGCTTGCTCCGAAGGCCCCCGAGTGTAAAAGATGGACAATGATGCGTTGCTACTGCTACTGCTACTGCTACTGACACTACACCAACTGCTGCCGCTTCTGCTACTGCTGCCATTACCACCATTACAATTGCGCCATCACCTATCGGGTGCTGTCTGATTTCGACATGAAGGCAGCAAAGTCGGTGCCCGCATAGGGAGACATGGGAAGCTCCCTCACAGCTCCATCCGCATGTTTGGGGTCTTCAAATACCGGCCGCCTTGAGCGTAGCGCTTCCTTGCCAACCCAGCTGAGGTAGACCGTCTCATGCACCTGAATGAGGTCCGTCCCGGTGCCACCGGCCTCGGGATGTCGGCTACCGCCCTCAGCCGGCTCGAATTCTGGCTTCTTCTCCACCACGAACACACTGTGGTCCTTTCTTTCAATGTAGCGTGCGACGAGCACGAAACCTAGGAACCAAGCGGCGCCAATACCGATGATGACCCACGAAACGGTAGGAACCAAGTACCACGGCTTGACTGTCGCGGACAGCGTCCCTGGAGGAACCCAGTTGGTGATTATCGGGAATAGACCCCCGCACGTGTACACGAAGGCGCAAAAGACGGACAAAGAGGGGCTGAATCGCTTTCCTGTCATTTCGGCCCAGGTCAGCAGCTGCGAATCCCGCCCGTTGGTTGAGGCGTCATCTTCGGCGACAGTCCTTGGTGGCCCCCGGAACCGCAGGACGAGGATACCCAAACCGAGAAACGTCCCCATGAAGGCGTTAATGACATATGCGCTCAACGACGTAAGCAAGGTGTATGCCGCGGTCGGCTGTAGGCCGTACGTCGCAAAGATGAGTATGACGCAGCTGACGAAATGGAGTACCAGGGCACCAACGGGCGTCCTCTCGGTATGATGCTCCGGAGAGAGCCATGGAACCCGATGGAGCGAAACAAACCAGCCTTTCTTCTGAAACCACCTGATCAGCCGACCGATGCTCATGTCTGTGTTCTGGGCGAAGAACTTTGGCCAAGGCAGGATTCCCTTTCAAAGAGTCAATCAGCTTACAGACTCTCTGAGAATGGCCGTCTCGGGGGAAGTATGACTCTACCTCCTTCGCAATCTCTTGCTTTACGCGGGCGGCTGTATATGTCTGCAGAAATGTTCAGTGCCGGCGCAACCCGATGCGGCGTGGGCCGAGACGACTGACCATGACAATGATGTTGCCCATGGAAGAAACGGCCAGGAACGCGTTGAAGATGCGGAAACCCGTGCCGTTATCGGCGGCGTCGGCCGAGCCCAAGGATCCAAAGGTAAGCTGGAAGAAGCGCTGGGCAACGTTGTACAGAGCCTGCTCGTCCTTGGGGACGACTACCAACTGTCTTGGGGGTCAATCGATGGCTTCTTGTCCATGACGCCCGAGAGGCGGATGTTTCAACTCACGTAGCAGATGTTGACGGCGAGGTACAGCATGACAACAACACCCACGCCGGCTCCCATGGCAATGGGAAACTTCTTCCTGGGTCGGCTGATCTCCCCGAGGACGTAGTTTGGCTGCTCGAATCCGGAAAATGTAAAGATCAAAGCAAGAAATGCCTGAGCATAGCCGTTGGCTTCTTTGGACGCGTCCTTGAACGAGTTCTTTGGCGACGTGTTGTCAGCGATGACATTCTTGGTTGCGGGAAACCCGCCGGCTCCCACGACGATGGCGGCAACGATGATGAGCAGCATGATCATAATCTTCATCATGGCCAGGGTGTTATTCAGCAAGATGCCAAAGCGACGGCTGAGAGCATGAACACTGCACGAAAAGGTGGCGGCGGCGAGGGCAATGCCGCGGACTGGGCCGTTTTCGGGCTCGTCGAAGCCGGCGGCCTCCAGAACACGAAGTGCGAAATGGATGCAGTTGCCGGCCATGTTACCGAGGACGATGAAGCTTATGCCAAAGATGCAGGTTGACAAGAGGATGGTGTTGTTCCGATAGGCGGGCTTGCGGAAGACGTATTGGAGGTAGATAAGGTCGCCCCCGGATCGCGGCACGGAGCTCTCAACTCCGTCAATTATGTATCGAGGGACGTTCATGCCGTACTCGATGTATACGTGTGTGCCACAGAGGCAGTAGATGATGCCGGCAAACCACAAGAGCAGGCTGGCGCCGACGCTCCCGGTGCCCCTCATCACTCGCTGGGGCGACATGAAGATGCCGGTGCCTATGCCGGCCGGTCAATATCATGGGTCGGTCGGGTCGCCTGTACTGTAGGGTTGACCGGCCAAAAGCAGGGTCCTACGAGTACTCACCAATCATGCGGTTGATGACCAGACAGCTAACATCGAAATAGCCCAAGCGGAAGCCCTCTTTGGGGGCATGAGTGACGATACCGTTGCCGATGCCGCCAATGACACTATCGATGTCGCTGTGGGTCGAAGCGTCTTCGAGGCCACGGGGTTCTTCCTGATAGAAGGCGGCCGAACTCGGGAAGTCATTCATTTTGTTGACGAGGTCGAGGGAGGAGTGATGGAAGTGGGATTGGCGGGAAGTCCCCGCAGGACGAGGACGAGGACGAGGACGAGATACTACTATTACAAGACAGTATATTGTCTCCCAAGGCTGGTAAAATCACGAAGCAAAGGGAGGCGGCCATGGGTGGCTTCACGGTTATGTATGGCATGTCTCTCAAGTGCCTGCGTATGACGGGATCTCATGCACGTCGGAGCGGCTCAGACACCCAACCTACCTACACACACACACACACACACACACACACAATTCTCGGCCCAGAGCAGAGCGCGCACCACGGCCATGTCGGATGTACGTACGCGTACGTACGGATACGGAACAGAAGACATGCGAACTAGGTAACTCGGCCACGGGGGGTTGTGACAGGCAGCCGCAAGCATGCATGCCGAGGCAGCCGCAAGCATGCATGCCGAGGCAGCCTCGTCTTGAAGTATGCCTTGGACGGGCCTTGTATCAGTATCGGTACCTAGCTTGGTTAGGTAGGTATCGTCATGTTTGCGCGCTTTCTCGGGTTGGGGGGCCGGGGGAGGGGGGAAGAGGACAAGAGGGCTCAGTCGACTGGGGGGGGAGGCGCTGGCAGGATTCTACGCATTACATTAGTGGTCTGCAGGCAGCAAATAGACTTGTGCCCGATCTGGTCATGGGCTTGTCTCGGTGAAGTAGAGCTGATAGGCGTGGTCAAGCGAGTACGAATAGGAAGAGTTCCGGGGAAGATTGGAGGTGGCACTCTTTCTGTGGGGTTGGCAAGGGATAAGCTGCTGCTGCTGCTGCTGCTGCTGTTGCTGTTCGTTCAAGCTGCGTTGCGTTTCGTTTCGGTTTGTTTCGTTTGTTGCGGCCCATTTCAAGTCGCTCGCTCGATTGATTAATTGATGAATCCGTTCATTCCTTCACTGCCACCGCCACCAGCATTTCATTTCGCAGCCGGGTGGCGGTGTCTATTACTACGCATAATTGAATGCTCCATACGCTCTAGGTGAATGAGTGGCTAGGCTCGAAGCGGGCAGATAGATACATAGATGCAATGGCGGTAGTGAATAAGCACTTAAGCAGATGGACGGTTCATCTCAAGTCCTTGAATGAGGCCGCACACGGTGCATGCATGCATACATACAAACTACTTGCTGCACATGTATGCATGTGCCTACCTACCTACCTACCTACCTACCTACTTACCTAGGTACTACGAATATTCGTGCATGTCATCAGCCACGAGAGGGCCAAGCCAAGCAAGACACGCTCAACGGGATTGGATACGTTTGTGGGGGTTGTCTGTCTATCTGTCTGTCTGTCTCTCTGTCACGCCGTCTCGGATACCCGAGACACGCCTTGTTAACATCCTCCTCCCCTCCTCCCTCCCCCTTGGACAGAGAGCGCTGGGTTCCCGCCTGGACAAAGCAGATAGGTACCAATATGCGGAATGGACGCTGGCTCTACAGACAGGTAGGTAGGTACTCTAGGTACCTACTCAGTATGCTCCTACGGTAGCTCAGTTTCCAATGGCTATTATAGGTAGATGGAACTGTCAGGGAGAGCGAGCAGAGCAGGGCAGAGCAGCTCTTTGCAGCAGATAAACCAAGGTTTCGTCGTCCATCGTCATCGCATCGTATTCCCTTCAACTAGTCAAGAATAACAACAACTCTCGACGGGCTATCTATCCATCAGCCATCTACCTACTACCTAGGTATCCTCAGCTGCCCAGGGGTGCCACATGCATGTCTCAACCCTTACCTCCTTCATGTATGTATGTACCATGTATGCATGTATGCAACCAGCAGCAGGCCAAGAATGGCTGGCCAGCTGGCTGGCTAGCTGACTGGTAGGTCCAGTCTTCTGTGGTCGAGATACGAAAAGCTCGCTACGTCTGCCTACCTACCTACCTACCTACCTACCTACCTACCTACCTACTGGTATCTATCTATCTATCTCGGTAGGCATGGTAGTATGTAGATAGGTAGGTAGGCAAGCAAGCAAGCAAGCAAGCATGCGGCGGCAGTAGGCAGCAGGCAACATGTCTGTCTCTGCCCCCTGTCCTCCGCGTTTGCCTTTCCTCTTTCGCTCATCGATCCGAGAGTCTCTCTCTCCCCTTCACCTCCTTTTGTTCTTCCGACTGACTGACTGATTACCTACCTACCCTACCTACACATTTTCCAAGCCCCCTCTTATCGTACTTACCTACACTTGATACCTACCTAGATGCGCGCCAGCCCTGCGTTCCCCGTGGCGGCCACACCACCACCACAACTGTCTCTCGGTCACACGCCCCCCCTCCCCAACCGCCTCGCACACCTCTGCCTTCTCTACCTCCTCTTCCTCTGTCGTGTGCTTACTTGCTTGCTTGCTTGCTACTCTGTGGTCAGTCCGTCCAGTCACGCAGAGAGGCTTTACCTCAAATTCGACCTGGTTCCCCTCGCTTGCTTCGCAGCCCTCGACTTGAAGCTCACTCCTGGAACTTCCCGTTTGTTGTCCTTGCCCTCGACTCCTCTCACGCCCTCCTCTAACACCTCGGCGCATCCAATGTCAACCGTCTTCTAACGCGCCTTCGATAGAGGCTTCCGTTGTCTCTTTTCTTAGTCCGCTTCCCCCAATGGCAGGGCCCATCCAGTTGGGGGACGTCATCAGTTTCAGCAAGCTTGCGTGGGACGTGTACAGATTTGGTTGGGATAACGACTTCAGCGCAAGTGAGTTACATCACAATCCTGCCCTCTCTTCATATCTTCATATTTCTTTCTCTGTCTTCTTCTTTCTTGAATCCCTCCTTATCATCGCCTTTGCCTCCATGCTCTAACGGCTGGACCATCCCGAAACACGGACTAACAACACACCCAGCACGCCAGTATGCTGAATTCGGCCGTGATGTAAGAGGACTGGCCGAGAACCTCGACATCCTCACTCGTGTCGTCAACAAAGCAGACCAATCGCTGCGTAAAGAAGGGGCCTTCCAGCCGCTGCGCTGGGACCCCTCGTCCCTCGGAGAGATCATCGGAGACTACAGGGAAACCCTGGCTGAATGTTTCCATTTGATTGCTGCCAACCATCGCTATCGCATTGACGGCGGCCCGCTCAGGAACATTGAATGGAATGTTCTTGTGGCGCCAGCCGCCGATCGGCTGCGTGCCCGAATAGCACTGCACAACTCCAAAGTCTTCCACGTGCTGAAGCCTTTTGAAATGTAAGCAAGCACCCGCATAGCCTTTCCATGTATAGTCTACCCATGTCATGTCCAGCTTCATCACATATGCTCATCAAACCAGCGACCTGCTCTCCCGTGTCAGGGAAGATATTCGCCTCGTGCACCAGGATCTTGCCCACCGTATAAGTGCTGTGCATCACGACCTACACCGCCTGATAGGAGTTCTAGTCCCGGACCTCGAGCATGCCCTCGCTCAACAGGGTCGTCGGGAGCCTATTCAGCTCGGAATACCGCCAATAGTCGCCGACGGCCTGCAGCACGCATGGACGGCAGACAGACAGCAGGGCGCCTTGGGCCCCAGTCTCCGGGAGATGGCAGACGTTTTCGTCCTTCACTACCACAAGTCTACAGTCAACTTTACTGCTGGCATCCTGGTGGAAAACAGAATCCCTGATATCGAGCAGTACATGAGTCTGTTGAAGTGCATATGGGTGATGCGGCACATTCGCGAATCGCCAGAACTACGCCAGTCGACCACGAGTAGCCTGTCACACTGGCCTTCGTATATCCAGCAGCTTGAAGATGTGGGCGGCCCACGACACGTTTCCCACGTGTAGTTAACTTTGGTTCGGGGAAGGCTAACATATCTAGGATCTTGCCCTGCAATGCGATCGGTTCGGACAAGACCTCGTGCCACCGAGCCTAACAGGCCTGCTGCCTGGAATGTTTGACATCTGGCCCGAGAAAGATTTTGTGCAACTCGTGGACGTAGTGACAAGGGACGCTCTCATGGAACAAGTCCTAGAAATGTGAGTATAGCCTGGCTGAAGAGACACTACTATACTATACCAGTGGGTTTTATCGGTAGTCGCTTACACGAGGCCGTACAGCCCTATGCAAGGAGCCGCCGCCAACGTCCAGAGGAAGCTGCAGCTTCTTCGACGGATGGGCGCAGACGGGAAGCGCTTCCGCATCAACATGACCGGCGTAGAACAAGGAGGCACGAGTAGGAATGCACGTCGGCAAGGTACGCTGGTGAGGCGTAGGGCAACGTCGCATACCAACTCAGCTTGCTGACATCTCAGTAGCCGAGACTATCGACTTCGACATCACTTCCGTCATCATCAACCCACTATATGCCGTTCCGTCCAATGCCGGAGTTTGGGAAATGGTCTTACGGAAAGACGAACGGATCGCCAAGCTAACATTTACCCAGCTCAAGGATGCTCTCAGATTCCAGCACGCCACCACTGGCTTCAAGGCGTTTGACAGCTATAGCCAGTGAGTGTTTCCTGCCGAGTAGCGATACCTGTGAGACTGACAATTTGTCGCCAGGTACAAGGCCAGGGTCGCCTTCGTCATTTCGGGTAGGGGAGAACCAGTCGTCGAGAACGCTTGCGTTCAGCTATGGGTTCCGAAGCCGATTGATGGGCAGCTCGTGACAAACAACGAGTCGTCAGTCGAACAAAACGCCGGGTCCAGGTCCGCATCTGTGGCTTCTTCGGGAACCGGCACAGCGTCGAGACAGAACACCCTCTCTGGTGGTGGCGGGCCTTGGGACACGACAAACCCTTTCATGGCCAGCCCTACAGAGACTGTGTCGATGTGGAACAGCGCGAGTCCACCAACGGGGCCTTCGGCGCGGAAGCCATCGATGCCGTCGCCGCCAACGACGAACGACCCGCCCGGGGCTCCGCCTCCTATGGCCATACCGCGCCGGCCAGTCGGGTCGGGTAGCAGGCAGACGCCGGCAGCGTCGCCACCCGGTGGCTACCAGCAACCGAGCACCACGTCGACATCGCCGGCGAGTCCCCGGTCCTCCAGCCTCTTCCCGGTATCACGGCAGACGATGGCAGCGTCAGTATCCACGGCAACCACGCGCCCCGACAGGACGTTCAGCGTGTCGAGCAACATATCGGCAACGACATGTCCATCGAACAACAGCTCGAGTGGTAGCGAAGCGCGGACCGCGACGGTGAGCATTGGCGGATACACAACAGGAACAGTCCACCGGCGTCCGCCCAAGCCCATGCTTGTTTTCTTCACTCAAAACACCAAGACAGGAAAGCCAGCGATGGTAGCGGTAGACATCGACGAGGACACCGAGGTCAACCCAGACCGGTGCAACTGCCGCCGTTCAGGACGGGATGGACTGTCGTGCCAGTTCGCGGCCATCGAACAGAACCAAGGAAACGTGGACATGTCTGTGCGGCGGTTCGAAAGCCGCGATAGCGATGTGGACTGGAATGTGGCCAGGCTGGCTCTTGGTCGTCGAGGGGAAAAGGAGTATGCCGACGCTGCCTGGAAAAATGTCAGGCGCATCAGCATCCAGTTCCCAACGCCCCAGGACAGGGCCAAGTTCGGAGGGACGCCCAATATGTGTCAGTGCAGTGCGAGAACGGAAGCCGATCTGAGCGCGTGTCTCCAGAGACGGCACAAGGGTCTCCTAGGACTGGTCAGGGAATCCGGGCGGCAGCAACTCAATGAGTATCACCGGGCTAGGTTCGCATCGCAGCACGACGTCGTCCGCGGGATGAGGGATGACTTTCGATGACAAGCGACGAGGTGCAGTGGCGCGGCGCGCTGCGCGTTTATGTGGATGTTGGGGACATTGTTTCCTCACGAGTTGAAAGAGATGATTGAGCATTGAAGCCGCTCTGTGCACGTGAAGGAGGGCCTTTTTTCTTCTTCCTTTTTTTTTCTTTTTTTTTTTCTTCTTCTTCACTTTTCTGTTTTTCTCTTGCGGCGCAAGGTAGTGAGTTTCTTGCTAGGAGGATGCGGATCTGATCAGATATGGCGAAGACGCGGCGGAATAGAGTCTAGCAAAAGGTTCGAACGGCGAAACGGTGTACTTGAATGGAGGTATATTAGACTTGTTTCTCGGGCGTTCGTTCATGTGCGTACCTAACTGGTTGATTGCACCACGCTCGCAATACGCGACGCGACGCGACGGTGCCTGAAGCCAAACCAAGCCAAGTCAAGCGTTGCAACCCTCGTCCCCCTCTCGAGTGAGGTGATGGATGGTATGCAGTTCCCGAATGGTAGTCATTAACGGTGGGTGGGTGGGTAGCTGGGTGCGAGAGTGAGGGAGAGAGAGAGAGAGAGAGAGGCGAGCTGAGATATTTCCCAATTGATTTCCCAACCGGCCGAGTCGGGAATGCCGTCTCCTCCTCTCCCATCATCATACAGGCGGAGTTCGCCGATGGCAGACAGACAGGCAGACAGATAGACAGAGAAAGCCGAGCTGTGTAGTCATTCCGTCTTCAAATCTCGGCAGCGGGCGGAGTGTGGCGGGAATGGACGCCCATGTCTATCTACCTAGGTAGGTACCTACCTTAGGTATGTATGTAGCAGGGTCCTTATCTCTGCGCAGCGCCGGCCTGGGCAGCCTGGGTGGTATGGCCTTGTCTCTCTCTTATCTTTGCTTTCGGGTTTGGTATGGGTGTGTCATTCCCGTTTCTCGGACAGATGGACACACAGCAAAGTTGGTCGTGAAAGTGGCATTCTTAGCAGGAGCTAGTTTGTTAATTATCCGACCGATCCGATCTGAGAAGCCGTGGCTGTTTTTGTTGTTGTTATATCCAAGGCCGGGCGGGCCTTGGGAGGAGTTGGATATTCATTCGCGCATGGGCCGGGGCCCATCTCGAGGAGCGTCCCGGCGACTCTCATCAAAGGCCTGCAACGCTGCAACTTCGCTCTCGGTGGCATGGTGATCACACCTTTTCTTTTTCTGAGCAGTCTCCCTCGTGTTGATCTCCGTCCGAACGTCTCGACCGACATCTGTCGGGTGCGTGTGGTTGGGTTGCACTGACCTGACCGCAGAGCCGGCACCGGTTCTTCGGTGGTGCCCTCCCCCCCCCCTTCGCAAGTCGCCGCATCTTCCAAGGTACTAATAATTAATACTATGTACCTATGGTATAGTATGGTGCCCACCTAGTGCGGACACCCAAGGTACCATTACCACGGCTGTGAGTGGCATGACGCAGAAGACAAATCCAATCAGTCCATAGACAGACAGCCAACCAACCAACCAATCAACCAATTAATCGGTAACCCGACACACCCAACCCCAGAGAGATAGGTAGAGTGTGTGTCTACATAGTGCATACAGAGTAGGGGGAACTCCCCGCCATCGCCCCTCGTGGCATACCAGGAGCATCCCGCTGGCTGTACGAAGTAGACACACCGCACCGTCGTTCTTCTACAGGTACCTACCTACCTACGACTACTATGGTACCTAGGTAGGTACGTAGTAGGTAAGGTAGAAGGAAGGAGGAACCCCCAGGACTTTCCCACCCCACCAACTATCGCCAGCCATTCACGTCGCCCCGAACTTCTTATCCTGCTGATACCTACTACTCAGTACCTACTACGAGGTAGGTAGATAGCGATTCGGGATTCGATTCGGGCTGATTGCTCGAAACCATCGACTAGGTACCTAAAAAGAGCCAACCTCGCGCGCCCCCGATGCAGACAATAATAAATACCTACTACCTACCTAGCCTCGAGTTGAGTTGAATCGATATATAAAGAGATATCCGCCTCGTCCGTCGCCTTCCTTGACCCCTGGCCACCAAGCGGCTTCGTCGATACCCCCTCGGACCTTGCAAGCTCTCAAGCTCTCTTCCTGGCTCCTTTTCGCCTTGCCTCCTCGCCGTCGATAGCAACTCGGTTTGACTTGACTTGCTTGACTTGACTACCTAGGCACTAACTAACTAACCAACTGACTGGGCCTGACTCGAACCTGTCGTTCGTCGTTTTTGCTTGTCTGGTTTGTCATCGTAGTCGTCACCTGCGAACGTCGGTCTGCAGAGGAATCGTAAGACGCAGCAGTACTCTCTCTACCCATAGGTACACGATGGACGAGGACCAAGGCCCGTCGCAAATCGTCCCTGGGACGCCTCCCAAGAGGACAATGGGAGATCGCCTTCGCCGCGCCAGGAGCAAGCTCTTCACCAAGGACGGTCTAGTTGGCGACTACGATTACGCCCACCTGTTCCGCCCCAACCTGCCCTTCATGAAGAAGAGCCAGAGGCCTGCCCCTTTCTTCGGCCTCAACGACCGCATGCCCACCCTCCTAGCCCTGTTGCTGGGCTTTCAGCATGCTCTCGCCATGTTGGCCGGCATCATCACCCCCCCCATCCTGCTGAGCGGCGCTGCCGGCGCCAACCTGACTGGCGGCACCCAGCAGTACCTCGTCTCCACCGCCCTGATCGTCTCCGGCCTCCTGTCCCTGATCCAGATCACCAGGTTCCACATCATCAAGACTCCGTAAGACCAAGTGCCCTCCCTCCCTCCCTTCCTTCCGCCCTCTTACCGGGTGGCTCTGCACAGTCTTTCACCAGCTCACACTCCTGCCCCAGCTACTACATCGGCACTGGCTTGATCTCCGTCGTCGGCATCTCCTTTTCCATCATCCCCGTCGCCCAGGGCGCCCTGGCTCAGATGTATGCAAATGGCTTCTGCCCAACCGACGCCCAGGGTAACAAGCTCCCTTGCCCTGATGGCTATGGAGGTGAGCCTCCGCTACTCAACGCCCCTTGTTCACGTCCTTCGGTCCTGACTGACACATGTCCCTCCCAGCCATCATCGGCTCTAGCGCTCTCTGCGCCCTCATTGAGATTGCCATCTCCTTCATGCCGCCCAAGATCATGCTGCGCGTCTTCCCACCCATCGTGACTGGCCCAACCGGTAAGTTCCCGAGAGCAGCAGCAGCAGCAGCAATCTTCAACCGCCTCCTCCCCACCCAAAGGGCCCTGGTCTCTGACGTTTGTCCAGTCATGCTTATCGGCATTAATTTGATCGGGAGCGGTTTCCAGAACTGGATGGGCGGTTCCGGCCCCTGCGCGAATCCCACCTCCGACTTCTTCGCCCGCTGCCCCAACATCGGCGCCCCTCACGCTCTCCCCTGGGGCTCTGCCGAGTACCTGGGTCTAGGCTTCTCCGTCTTCATCACCATCATCCTCTGTGAGCGCTTCGGCGCCCCGATCATGAAGTCGACCTCCGTCGTCATCGGCCTTCTCGTTGGTGAGTACCACCCACCCCCGCCATCAACCCACTTGCTCCAAGAACGGCTTCTCTGATGGGTCTACAACGATATAGGATGCATCATCGCCGCCGCCAGCGGCTACTTTGACCGCTCCGGCATCGATAGCGCCCCTGCTGTATCCTTCATCTGGGTCCAGACCTTCAAGCTCTCCCTCTACGGCCCACTCATTCTGTAAGCCCCCTCGAAGCCATCCTTCTCCGTCGTTTACGGAACCGTCGTCGAGCTGACAAGAGTGCACAGGCCTTTGCTGGCCGTGTACATCATCTGCGCCACCGAGGCCATTGGCGACATCACGGCAACCTGCGATGTGTCCCGCCTCGAGGTTGAGGGTCGTCTTTTCGAGTCTCGCGTACAGGGTGGCGTGCTTGCCGACGGCATCAATGGCGTCCTCGCCGCTCTCATGACGATTACCCCCATGACAACTGTGAGCCGTTGACCTTATCCCCATTCGACTCCTGGGACCATGAATCATATATGCTCATATGAACGATAGTTTGCTCAAAACAACGGTGTCATTGCCCTCACTCGTTGCGCCAATCGCAGCGCCGGTTACTGCTGGTATGTTGATGGGCCCGTGGCGTTTCTAGTCTGCCCCCCAGTCTGACAATTCGCAAAGCTGCTTCTTCCTCATCGTCATGGGAATCTTTTCCAAGTTTGCCGCCTCGCTCGTTGCCATCCCCTCCTCGGTCTTGGGCGGCATGACGTCCTTCCTCTTCACCGCAGTCGCCGTCTCCGGCATGGCCATCGTTACAAAGGGCGTACCCTTCAACCGCCGCAACCGATTCATCCTCACAGCTGGCCTGACGCTCGGCTACGGCGCCACGCTTGTGCCGACCTACTTCGATCATGTCTTTACCTACGCCGGCGACAACCGCGGTCTCCGGGGATTCCTCGACGCCATCGTACTCATCATGGAGACAGGCTTCGCCATTACGGCATTCGTGTGTATGGCCCTCAACCTTCTTCTCGACCAAGAGCTTGAGGACACGGATGGCCATGCCTTTGTCCCTGCAACCGGCGCAATCCCTTCCAAGGACGTCAACGGTGGAGACAGTGGTCGCGGGGTGGATTCGGAGGACATCCAACCCGCTGGCCGTAATGGCAGCGGCAAGGGGGAAGAGAAGCTGTCATAAGAGCACGGGCTGCTGGGGTGTTCATGATGTGGGCTTTATAAAAATTCGATGTAAAAAAATGTGTTTGGGTTTGAAAGTGCCCGGCCCCGTGTACATGTGGTCTGTGGAATCGATCATCTCTCCGGATCTATTGCTAATATTCTCTATTATTGCCATCGGGGCGCGCCTTGCTTTGACGTAGCTCCTTTGTCGGACATGATGGGATGTCAGGAAAGTAAAGACAGCCTTACAACCCTCAACACCACAAACAAATGATGCTGTGGAACAGTATTTGGCGGCGGCAATCAGACTCGGGGCATTCATCAGGCTGGCCAAGAGACATGTAGGCATTATTAGCCTTGTCTGGGCGAACGCCCAGAGACTGGAATCAGAGTACCCGGGCTTAGCTAGGTAGGTAGGTAGGTAGGTAGGTATGACTAGGTATGAATAAGCAAATATGCTCCCCAAAATGCGAACCGCTTCAGCCCATGACGCCCAGAACGTACGTATCCTTCGTCTCTCTTGGTATCAAAACCGCCCAAGCCACTTGAAACGGAAAGAGAGGAAAATAAAAGAAGAAAGAGGAAAAACCACTTCCCCCCTCCTTCTCTTTTCTGTTTCGCTCCTAAAGCAGATATTACATGAATTCACGACTCTTCCTGGCCAAGACGCGCACGTTGTCGACAAACGCTTCAACGAGTTGGGGGTATTGATGCGGCTCGTTCCTCATAGCTCGGCGCTGTTGGTCAAGAAGAATGTCTGACGACAGCTCAACCTCAAGCTCGTGCTCCTTGTCGATTCGATGTGTGTTCTTTGGAAAGTCAGCAAGAATTGCTATCAAAATTTGCTGCAGGCAGACGTCAACTTACTCCAGGACCCGGCATCACCTGTGTCACCTGTGTCAAGTCGATCTGGTAGTGGTTCTGTTTATAACTCAGACGGTCTTTGTTGCGGTCAGGGAATTTATCAGCATGTCCAACGGCCATGCCCTCTAGTTCCTCAACGGATCCGTCCCATGGCATCTCGAGGTTGATGCTGATACGACAGTCGAGCGGACACGTTGGCAGATGGAGGTGCATGTCGGCCACTCTGGCCTTTACAATCTTGGCCAGCACTTGTTGTGTTTTCTGGTCATACGTGACACGGACCTTGATCGATCGCCTGCCTGACAGGAGAGACTGAACACAGCCCGGGAGACGGGCCTGCAGAGCGTTCGGCAGCTCATAGAACTTGTCAATCTCCCGCCGATGCTTGTATTGTATCTGAACACGGCCTCGGGCGTTGGGATTCCGTGGATCTGTCTGAACAACCATATTGTTCAGGAATTCGTTTAGACCTTTGTGTTGGGCCTGGAGAGGAAATGATGTCAGCTGTGTTGAATTTCTTGTATGCATATGTATATATGAAAAAGAGATTTAAAAAGAAGAAGAAGAAATTGAGCGGGCGGGGGAAAGATACCTCTGTCATGCTGCTTCTGAAGGCAAGGCGGCCGGTGTCGTGCAGAACGCATTCCGAGCCGATTGCCCTCTCAACGCGATCATTTGTGTCTCTGTCGATGAGCTGACCCATCTTGGCCTCGATTTCAAACTGCACGCCTCGCCCGATGATCTCGCCAGAGTCGGGGTGAAGCAGCACATTCTTGAACAGGAAATCGGCAATCGTCTTGGATAGTTCCTCGTACGGTCGTGTGCCAAGAATGCTCTCCTCCCATGAACCAAGCAGACTATCAGGCTTGGGTGGTTCCTGAACGGGCGGCGCAGTGGATCGTGCGGCCTCTGGCGACGTATGGCGACTGGAGCTGTCCTGCTTGATAGGCTCTGGCTTGCCATTAACACTAGGTGGTCCTCGTTTTTGCAGCTCGAAATTGGCCAGCTTTAGCCTCTTGTTCTCCCGGGCATTCCATGTCTGTGCCCAGATGGGAGGCGTCGTGTGTATTTTTCTCTTTCGTTGCATCACGGGCGATCGGGAGAGTCTGGGTCCGCCATTGACCTCAGCCGGCGGGGGCCTCGGCTCCTTCCGCTCTAGTTCCCTCGGGCTCAAGTCTCTGTCGGCGAGTTTTCTCTTTGCGGGTGTCGCGGCGCGTTCGAGCTCGGGTTCCACCATGTTGACGACACTTGGATGCGGTCGCACCTCTGATTCTGTATACCCGCCGGCGCTGCTTGGCAAACTCGGAACTCGGGTCTTGGGACTGACGCTAACGCTTCTGTCGCGTTCACTTTGTGACAACGATCTTCGTTCGTGGCCGCTGTGGGAGCCGGGCATGCGAGGTGGTGGTGGTGGTGGTGGTGGTGTGGCTTGGGCAAGGTGCGAGGCGGACAGTCTGTGTTGGTAGGGGCTTTGTGGTTGCGCAAAGCTCGGTGCGGTGGAAGATTGTCGAGGCCCGGTCTGGGGCGGGCCCAGTGGGGTAGGAGGCTGCGAGAGCTGTCGGTTATATTCGGGGGGGGGATGCGCCGTCGCCACAGGACTCCCGTGAGGATACGCATGTCCGTGAAGTTGCTGCGGGTTTTGACCGTGAGCAGATGTAGGAGTGGGAGTTGAGTGCGTCGATTGAGAGCGTTGGTGAATGTACGGGTGCACGCCGACCGGGGTGCCGATGGGCGGCGTTTGGGGCATTTGCTGATGCGGCGGCGGTGCTTGTTGTTGTTGCTGCTGCTGCTGCTGTTGTTGTTGCTGCTGCTGCTGCTGTTGCAGGTGCTGCTGCTGCTGCTGTTGTTGTTGTTGTTGTTGTTGTTGTTGTTGTTGTTGTTGTTGTTGTTGTTGTTGTTGTTGTTGCTGCTGCTGCTGCTGCTGATGGGTATACGGAGAAGGAGCCGGTGCACCAGATGGGTGAGAGTAGCTTTCTCTTGAAGGATACGCGTTGGGCTGTGGATATTGGTGTCGTTGCACAGGGCTGGCGACTTCTTGAGGCGGACCAGTGGGAGGAAATGGATAACCTCCACTTGGACCGCTCACCGAAGACGTAGGCGTGTGACGATAGGGCGACTGGGCAGATATGGTCGCACTCTGAGGGGATCGCGCATCGGCATAGGGGGCAGGAACGCCCGCCTGAAGCGGCGGGGGAGCCTGTCGGCCAGGATAAGACCCTGGGTTCTGATAAGGCGATCGTGGAGGGTACGATGGAGTTGAGGCCTGGGGATGCACGGCGTACTCTTGAGGAGCCGGGGGCTTTCCGGGGGATGAGTGCAAGGCGTGGCTGTACGCCGATTCCCTGAAGGCGTACGCCGTCGTGGCCTGGGAAGGTGTCGTCGGAGTCGGCTGATAGGGCAGCGGCGGCGGTGGTTGATGTTGCGGCGGCGGCTGCTGCTGCTTCGGCGCAAGCGGCTGAGAGGAGGGATGAGAGTGAGCAGGATGGCCTGGGGGAGGACCAGCGACTGCGGCAGCGGCGGCGGCGGCGGCGGCGGCTCGGGGCCGATCCCCGTCGTCGGATGTGTTCATCAAACTTCTCAGATCCATCGTGATTACGGCAGGCGTACGGCGGTCGGCCAAAACGCCTTGCTTGATGCTTTGCGTTGCTCTGTCAGGACCAGCGCTCCACCCAGCTTCAGCTCCGATGCAAAGTTTCAGCTTCAACTTATCAATCCCCACTGTTCATGTATGCGCCCAAGGGGAAGAGGGATCGGAGGGCAGTAGGACGGACGTTGAAGACTGTGACGATGGCGACGAAGGGGCTGATGTGCAAGTCGGAGGCGATTCTAGTGGTCTGAGATGCAGTAGGCAGTCATCACGTCGTCACGATCAGGAGGATCAACTAGTCGAAATTATGGCAAGTGGCTGGTGTCGGTCTCGTCGTCGGGGTCGGTGTCGGGGTCGGAGTTAAGAGAGGCGAGAAGGGCTGTGCTGGACTGAACTCGAGTGAAAGCTACAACCGGGCGAAGTGAGGCATGGGCAGCAGCACAGCACGGTATGGCAGAGGGCGAAGGGGTCGAAAGAGATTGGGGCCGAGGCGCAAAGGCGGCGGAAGGTCTGATGTGGTTTGGGGAGGATTGGATTGGATTGAATTGTGTATGGTGCCTGGGGTGTTGTCGAGGTTCGAATGAGGCAGGCGTGCGACAACGGTCCATGCGAACGGGGGTGGGCGACCGAGAAGGAAATGAATGGGGCGAAGGGCCGTCGTGATGGGTCGAGAGGTCGTGTGTTTCGATGATGGGGGAGCGGTGCGGCCGAGAAGGAGTCGCGGCGACTCGAAGCGTCGCAATTATGAAGGAGGGGCGGAAGGCAGAAGAGCTGCCAGACAGGGAGGGAGTGCGGTTTGACAGAAGCGACGGGCGGGAATGGCGTCGCAAAGTGGGAGTGAGTGTGAAGGTTTGTGGTGGTGATGACGGGATGGATGGATGGATGGATGGGAGTAGGGGCGATCTCGAGATGCCGGTGGCAGCCGTCGTCGTCGTCGTGTCGTCTCGGTGGCCGTCGTCGTCGCAATTGCTGCTGCCGTCGTCTGGGTCGGAAACGTTTGGCCAACTGACTACCTAGTAGGTAAGGGTGGTTGTCGTCGATGCGGATACGAACGGGTTGGTTGGTTGGTTGGTTGGTTTGTTGGTTGGTTGGGCGGGTGGTTAGTGGTGGGTGTGTAGCACCAAAGGACCGACCGACTGACGAGGCTCGCAAGGACGAAGCTGGAGGCAAGGTAGGTAGGTATTATCAGGAAGAAAACATCTTGTCCTCTGCTGTTGCGGCTGGGCTGTGCTGTGCTATGCTGTGCTGTGCTGGGCTGGGCTAGGCTAGGCTGGGATGGACGGGCTTGGTTGGGGGCAGGAAATTTGGAGCCAAAAAGAAAAGATGAAAATGTATTGGTCGCACGTCCATCTCACCTACTACCTGCCTGCCTATCTACCTACCTACCTACCTACCTACCTACCTACCTGCCGATAATAGTGCTTGGTGCCGGTGCTGATGCTGCTTGCGTAAGCAATACCATACCTCCTACCTACCTGCGTACATAGTAACATCAATCATCGTAGGCTCATGCTAGGGACCTCAGTTGCACCTCAGTTGCAACACAGTCTGTTTGTGATTCGGAGGTAGGTAGGTAAGCAATGTCTAGGCAACGAACTATAGGTAGTACATGCATTTATTTACCTAGGTAGGTACACCTTCATAGGTAAGTACCTACCTAGGCATCTCGGTACCTACCTAGCTTTAGGCAGGTTGTCGAGCTTCATGATTGGCCATGCCGATACTGCACTACAGCTGCTCCTACAAGTCGGCGGTTGTGTTTTTCAACTGGCCTTGCCAACTTACCTACCTGAGGTACGTGAGGTAAGGTAGGGAGGATTAAACCCACACTAGGTAGGTACAAAAACATCAATCCATACTTGGTCTGAAAGCATCCATCCTGCCAATACATGCCGACATCCGTACCTAGCTAGGTATACAACCAGAACCCAGAAGAAGTGCAGCCTCCAGTAGTGTACCGTGTGTGTGTGTGTGTGTGTGTGCGTGTGTGTGCTGACTCAGCACTTCCGGCGCCGCTTGGTTGGTCTGTGCTTGCCTGCCACTGGCTGCAAGGGGACGGAAGGCAGAGCGAGTGATAGGTACGTACCTACCTCTTCCAGTACTGAGTCGGACGCAGCAGGCAGACCTGCCTGACGTGGATGGATGGATAGGTAGGTTAGGTCAGGTCCCTAGGTAAACTACCTCCCTAGGTAAGTAATTAGGTACTGAAGCGTACGTACCCTGCCTGGCTGGACATTCGTCCTTCTTTCATCACCAACGCCTCTTCGGAGCTTCTCATCACCACCACCACCACCACCACCACCACCACCAAACACCCCGGTTACTCTTTCCATCCCGCCACCTCGCATTCGTGCGCCTTCACATCACCGACCTCGACCCATCCTCCTTCATTCTACCCTCGGTCGCCCAACCATCTTCCCCACCCCCGCAATCGACCTCAGCTTGGCCGCCTCCGACAATGCCTGGCCTGGTCTCAGCTACCGGAGTTCTGGGCTTCCTGGCCGATGAGGAACACGACCTAAAGGTCTTCGCCCTCCAGACTCTCAATGATGATATCGACACCGTCTGGACCGAGGTTGCTGGCGCTCTGAGCCAGATGTAAGCTTGCTCCCCATCCCACCCTTGATTTGCTTTCTTGCTTGCTCGGCTCGCTCGACAGACGCTCTGCTTGAATACTGACAACAACCACTTCAGCGAGGCACTCTACGAAGACGAATCTTTCCCTCAACGTCAGCTGGCTGCTCTCGTCCTTGCCAAGGTCTACTACCATCTCCAGGCCTACAACGAGAGCATGACCTTTGCCCTCGCCGCAGGCGATCTCTTCAAGCTCGATGCTCCCGGCGAATTCGAGGACACCATCATCTCCAAGTGCATCGACCAATACATTGCCGTTTCTTCGGCCAAACATACCGTTCCCAAGTCCCCTCAGAGCGACAACTCTCTTCCCGCCTTGGCAACCACTTTTGCGAGCAGCGCCGCCGACGGATCTGCCCTCATCTCCCCGACAACGCCCTTTTCCCAGACCACTCTCCCCTCCAAATCCCTCCTCTCCCGCGTCTCGACTGATAACGCCATCCTCGATCCAACATTCCAGCCTGTGAAGGAGGGTCGCTCCGCCTCCGTCGCCCCAATCAACGACCATGCAACCCAGGCTGCGCTGCAACGCGTCATCGAGCGCCTCTTCGAGTCTTGCCTCAAGGATGGCAGATATCGCCAGGTCGTCGGTATCGCCGTCGAGGCCAAAAACCTCGAGGTTCTCCGCCGTGTCATCAAGCGCGCCAGCGATGACGAGAAGCGCTCCAAGACCAAGTCAGCGGATGGTCAGGGCCCTGCCGAGGAGCTCATGGAGTATGCCCTGAGCATCTGCATGGACATTGTCCAGGAGCGAAGTTTCCGTACCGAGATCCTGCGCTTGATCTTGGACCTTCTCAATGACATTCCGAACCCCGACTACTTTGCAATTGCCAAATGCGTCGTTTACCTGAGCTCCGACGAGGAAGCATCCCGCATGCTCAAGCAGCTGATCACGAGTGGCGACCGGAATTCCATCGCCAACGCCTACCAGATCGCCTTCGATCTGTACGACAACGGGACCCAGGAGTTTTTGGGCAAGATCATCAACTCGTTGCCCTCGGGCGAGCCTGCCAAGGTGCCCGCGAGCGATGCTACCGAGGAAGAGCCTCTGCTGGAGAATCAGCAGTCTTCCGAGGAGGAGCTCTCGGAGGAGCTCTCCAAGGTCTACAAGAATATCCGTTCTATCCTGGACGGCAGCAAGACCATCCAGCTGAACCTGGAATTCCTCTACAGGAACAACCGTACCGATCTAAGCATCTTGAACAAGGTCCGGGACAGCTTGGAAGGCCGCAACTCCATCTTCCACACCGCCGTCACCTTTTGCAACGCCTTTATGAACCAGGGTACTACCAACGACAAATTCTTCCGCGACAACCTCGAGTGGCTCGGAAAGGCCGTCAATTGGTCCAAATTTACTGCCACGGCCGCTCTTGGTGTCATCCATCGTGGCAATCTGACACAGTCCCGGAAGCTCCTGGAGCCCTATCTGCCACGCCAGAGCGGCTTGAGCAGCGGCTCTATCTTCAGCCAGGGCGGTGCTCTCTACGCTTACGGCCTGATCCATGCTAACCACGGCGCCGATGCCCTCGACTACCTCAAGACCCAGTTCACATCCGCCGAGGAGGAGGTCATCCAGCACGGCGGCGCGTTGGGTCTCGGTATTGCTGGTATGGGCACTGGTTCCGAAGAAATCTTCGACAACCTGCGAACGGTTCTGTTCACCGACTCCGCCCTCAACGGCGAGGCCGTCGGCCTTGCCATGGGTCTCATCATGCTTGGCACCGGCAACGTGCGAGCGCTGGAGGACATGATCACCTATGCTCATGAGACGACTCACGAGAAGATTGTTCGTGGTCTGGCCATTGGTATGGCACTGATCATGTTTGGCCGCCAGGAGGGCGCCGACGCCATGATTGAAGGCCTTCTCAACGACCCCGACCCGACTCTGCGATATGGCGGTATCATGACCGTCGCTCTCGCCTACTGCGGTACCGGCAGCAACAAGGCCATTCGCAAACTGCTGCACATTGCTGTCAGCGATGTCAACGACGATGTTCGTCGTGTCGCGGTCATGAGCTTGGGTTTCATTCTCTTCCGGAAGCCCGGCAGTGTTCCCCGGATGGTCGAGCTGCTTTCCGAATCGTACAACCCTCACGTGCGCTACGGCTCTGCCATGGCCTTGGGTATCTCTTGCGCTGGAACCGGCTTGGACGAGGCCATCGACCTCCTCGAGCCCATGATGAAGGACCCCACCGACTTCGTCCGCCAGGGTGCCCTCATCTCTCTGGCCATGATCATGATCCAGCAGAACGAGATCATGAACCCCAAGGTTGCTGCGATTCGCAAGACATTGAAGAAGGTTGTCGGCGACCGTCACGAGGATGCCATGACCAAATTTGGTGCTTCGCTCGCTCTCGGCATCATCGATGCTGGTGGCCGCAACTGCACGATTGGCCTCCAGACCCAGACTGGGAATCTCAACATGGCCGGCATTGTCGGCATGGCTGTCTTCACCCAGTACTGGTACTGGTTCCCCTTCACCCACTTCCTCTCACTCGCGTTCTCCCCGACCTCCATCATTGGCCTCGACCACGATCTCGAGATCCCCAGTTTCAAGTTCCACTGCGCCACCCGCCCCAGTCTGTTCGACTACCCCCCCGAGCAAGAAGTCAAGGCCGAGGAGGGCCCTACCATGGTCGCCACAGCTGTCCTGTCGACGACTGCCCAGGCCAAGCGGAGAGCCCAGAAGAAGGAGCGTGCTCAGCGCCGCGAGAGCATGGACATCGACTCATCCTCTAAGCCCACCGTATCCGACAAGATGGAGGTGGACGAGAAGAAGGAAGAGAGCAAGGAGAAGAAAGAGGGCGACGCTGGCGAGAAGGAGGTATCTGTTGCTTCGGCAGACACCAAGAAGAAGAGTGAAAAGGAGAAGATCGGCTACGAGATGGAAAACTTGTCGCGCGTGCTCCCAGGCCAGCTCAAGTATATCAGCTTCCCCGCTGGTCGTTACAAGCCGGTCAAGAAGGTAAAGTTGATCCAATCCTATCAAAGCCCCAACACCACGCTAACATTGACAGCCCACCGGAGGACCTCTTCTCCTGCAAGACACACAGCCGGACGAAGAGAAGTCTCTGATTGAAGAAAAGCTGAAGAAGGTGACGACGGAGAAGGCCCCGGTCGCTGGCCAAAGCAACGCTGGTGGCTCGTCTGCGGGGTTGACGCCGCGCCAGCAGCAGAACCTCATCTCCCAAGCCCTCCGGGCAGGCAACGGCGGTGACCTTCGCTCTTTGAACGAGCTCAGCGAGTTACTCGGTCGCCAGAGAAGGGGCGATCTTGGCGGCGCGACGGATGAGGGCGGTGCCGCTGCCGCCGCCGGCGTTCTGACTGCCGTCGATGAGGATGGCGAAGGAGACGAGGAGGCCGAAGTGCCGAGGGAGTTCGAGTATTTCACAGATAACGAGGAGGATGAAGACGAGGAATAAGGATTCTCGCAAAGGGGCTGCCAAACCCATATGTTGCGGAGTTGAGGTCGTGTCTTAGCGCATAGAAAAGGGGCAGCCTAGCTACCAACGGCGGACTGCCACTCTACGTAAACAGAATATGAAGTTGGTGGGAAGGGGGGGGGGGGGGGGACAAGAGGACTTGCCGGGCTGTACAGTAGTGTAACAATCGAGTCCTCGGTCCCAAATTCAGTTTTTTTATTCGGCTTCATGCGGCAATGGCTAGTCAGCTTTTGATAATCCAAGTAGGCCATTATTCATAATATGGTCTTGGACATTTGCTGTCCATGACGGTTTGGGCCTCTGAGCTGTCGACCTTCACATATATTGGCAAATACACGATGGGCAGAGAAAAATCAACAACCTTGGGCGGCATCAATTCCGTCGAGGGAAGGGGGCACATTCCGCCTGCTTTGGTCTCTTTTGACCGTCTCATTCATGTAGGCTGGAAGACGGGGAGCGTGGAGAAGAGCATGGGAGCTTGGTCCGAGCTGATATCAACGCATGTTCAGCATTCCCTTGATGGGCAAATGCGAGCAAGATAAGGCAGAGCTGATGAATTAGAATACATACATACACAAGCTAGTAAAGCGGTGAATGAGGTTTGGCTGACGAACAGCTTCTTGTGCCTGGTGTGTATGCCACACCACAGAAAGCTACATCGTACCCAGTCACACCTTCGACCTCAGGAGACGTTGCTACCGGGGGTTACCATCCTCATCTTCTGCCTTCGTGTAAACCTTCTCTGGTAACTTGGGGTTCTCGGCGTCGTCGCCATGGCTTGCCCTCTCCATGCCAGATCCATCCTTGGTCCAGATCGTCCGTTCAACCAATGTCTCCTTTGCGGGTACAAGCCAGCTCAGGACGGCATATAGAAAGATTGACACCACGAAGCCAAAGAGCCAATCGAAGCTGTACAGGTGTTGCGCACCATCGGATATCTTGACCGCTGGGTAACCACTGATTGCCAAAGCCATGCCGGGCAAGCTGGGAGCTACGGGAACGATAAAGGCAACAAAGGCCCGCCAATTGCAACCCGATACGTATCTGTAGCGGCCATAAGGATCATACAGACCTGGCCGCAAGAGAGGACCCATTAGCACACGCTCGTGATGCAAACATGTCTGCTCAGGCGGTGAGTGAGACTTACCTGGCAAGTCGTATCGCTGGCGCTTGGTGATCCAGAAGTCGGCGGCAAGGATACCACTAATCGGCGCAAGGAATACCGCGTAGGCGCCCATGAAGTTCAGAAAGGTGGCGGCGCTGGCCAAGATCTTCCAGGGAACGAGGACCCAGCCGCCGATCACGGCCGCTATCAACGAGCCCCGCTTGATGTTGATGTAGCGCGGGAACATGATGGTCAGGTCGTTGGCGGCGCTGATGGAGTTTGCCGTCACGTTGGTTCCCACCTGGAGGGGTTGTGAACACACGTTAGCATCGAAGTACAAGAAACCAACCATTCACATGGATATGGTATGTTGGCAGCGCCACTCACCGTCGCGATGAACCATGCAAGGGCCGCAAAGAAGGCAGCACAACGCCCGCCTGACCCGTTTTCCAGCCACAGGCTGATGATATCAAGCGGGTTCCAGAGATACTCTCCGTGGAACGTCTTGGTCGCTGATGTCGTGATGATACCCATTGTTCCACACAAAGTGAAGACGAAAGGAACAAACGGAAGTTGCACCAGCTGCCCGTTGGGGCTCTTGCTGTATCGCAGGAAGTCGGGAATGTTCACTCCCATGGTTGCCCATTGTCCGGTGACGCTGGACATGCAACTCAGCCAGAGCCAGGCATACTGCGCCGTCCCCTTGGGAACCTCGGGCTGCAGCTTGAAGATCTCGCCGCCGCCTCCGGCCTTCCTGACCGCCCAGCCCAGGGTGCCCAGGACGACGGCGGGGGTGGCGACGAGTTTCACGTAGAAGAGCGGCCGGAGTTTGGTCGGGTGAATGAGCAGCATGGGCAGCTGGAGGATCCAGAAGAGGAAGAAGCTGGACGGGTGTGGTAATGTAGGTAAGCAAGAGAAAATTAAGAAGAAGAAGAAGAAGTAAGATGGGGGACGGAACGGGAAAATGCCCGTTCGTGTCCTCTCGGGTTGGCCAACTTACGAGCACATGCCCACGGAGGTGATGCCGGCCGACTCGGGCAGGGAGTTTGGTATTGTCGCGTACGAAGGGGCCCATGAGCTCAGCATGATGGTGATGCAGTATGAACCGTTCGAACACTGGACACCAAGCCAGAACATGGCGAGAACAGCCCGGCTCACGATGGCGAAGTACCGGAACCAGTAGCCAAAGGAGCCCGCGGCGATGACACTGAACGGTACATGCAGTCGACTGCCTATGGCACCATTCAGGACCATGGCCACGGCAATGCAGGTCGTTCCCACAAACATGATGGGAATGCTCTCTCTCCACGAAAGGCCCACCGCGAGGATCGATCCCGCCGTCTGTAACGTTGAGAGGTTCATGAGATCGCTGCTCCAGTAGGCGAGAATGGTCCAGATGCTCCAGGTCTGATGCTCCGGTTTAACGGGATCCATGTCCTCATTCGTCTGAAGAAGAGCGTTAGCCTCGTGCTCCTCCTGTTCAGTTCCACCCGAGTAGGGGAAGAAGAGCGGGGGGGGGGGTTCGATCCTCACCCATACTCCCTCGGGTGCGAGGGCACTACCAGAATGCCGGGGGAGCTCCCATGCCTTGATCGAAGTACATCGCAGCCTCAACTCTTGCCTGTCGAACCCCTTCATTTTCAGAGATCCGTGCCAAGGGACGGTTTAGGCCCTTGTGATGGCTGCTTCTGTTGATCCTTGGCCTCGGGTGAAGTGTCGTCGGGGAGCAGCTTTAGAACGAATTATGCCGCGACGACCCTGCTGGGCTTGGTTGCGGAGGCCGCAAGCCACACCAGATCGGCGGGAATTCGAGGCATTATGTATTCGTCCACGGTGTAACCAACCAGCTACCACCATCTCATCAAATGTCTGTAACCCCGCCACCCAGATTGAGTATGGTTCGGCCGGCAATGGTCCCGGCCAAGTCCGCGAGCTGCAGCTCAGCTGCAATATGGTTGCTATCATCAGTTGGCTGTCCATACGTAGTAGTATCCATCCAGTCACCCCGGTTATTCAATCATATCAACTTGGACTGTCCAAAGGAGGGAGGCAATTTGAGAGATAATCAGCCATCTGTCAGTACCGGTGAATGCTGATAACAATCAATGTATTGTTATCCGGGTATCTATCTACCTCATGTGTGCCGGGTACTAAGAGAGTAGAAATGCAGGGGGGAGCCACTGACGCATCCAATCGCAGTCAGCCACCTTATCAATAACAAGTCGTGTTATTCCTCTTCTGATTTTCTGATGGGGTCGACTTTGTGGCGTTGTTGGGGTTCACTCACTCACTTACTCGCTCGCTCACTCACTCACGTCAGCTGCGTGTCACGAGACAAGAAGCAGGCAGATAGATATCAATTCCGTACTCGACTCTGCAACAGCCCGAATGCACAAGGATGTTTGTTCAAAGCCAACGTTCTACCCTTTCTTTCTTTACATGTTGTATGCAAAGAGACGTCTTCGCTCCAATTAGACGAAGCGACGTGCCAGCTCTTCGAGGGCATCCTGCTTATCTGAGAAGATGTTGATGGCTTGAATGAGCTTCTCCTCGGACTTTCCGTTGCCGCTTCGGGTGAAGGCAATGCGCCATTCACTCTCATCCCTCAAAGCCGCCCCAAAGTCTCTGGTCCAGGGCTTGTCCGGCCTGGCCGCAAAGTACTCACCGACTTGCTCCGTCCACATCGATGCCGGCTGTGCAGCAAGGCCCCGGAGAAGAGGCGGCGACACAGTAACGTGCTGAATTCCGGCCAGCTGCATCACCTCAGCGACGGAAGTCAGACTGGCAGCCAGTACCTGCGTCTTTGCTTTCGTCTCGGCATAGTAGAGTTGCGCCTGCCTGCAGAAATCAAAGGCCTTGTGCTCGTCGATGTAGCTGGAGAGCGTGGACGCGCCGGGGCGCCAGTCAGCTCGGTCCACGGCTTTGGCTTAGTTAGGATGCTGCTTGACTTACCCAGGGACGAAATGGACCTTGAGCTCATTAACGTACGGAGCAATGTAGGTGCATTCGGCATCGGCAGCCAACGCGGCCTGCTCCATACAGAACATGGTCGTTGCAAGTGTATGAATGCCCTTCTTCTCGAGGATGCGGCAGGCAGCGATTCCTTCCCAGCTCGCAGGAATCTTGATGCAGACTCTTCCGGTGTCGAAGCTGGGTTCCAACTTCTTGAACGTTTCGACAATCCCTGGTGGTGGAGAAGCCGGTCCTATCAGCCAGACTCGAACTGGAACAAATCGGGTCATGACAACTTACTCTCGGCGTTTCTGCAAGTCTTATCAACCGAGTACGACCACTTGGTGTTGGTCTGGATGTGGAAGTAACCCGTCAGATACGGAACGAATTGAAGTGATAGTCTGACCATCTGGAAGGGTGTCAACGAGAGTATACATGACGGCATGGCCGGTTTTGATGCAATGATTGATCACCATAATTTCAACCGCTAGGAGAATCGGGTCGACGTCTGGCCACGCCGCCTGCGCCCAGCCATGAGCATCCTTGACAGAGTCCCTGATGAGCTGCTCGTGATACAGCTTGCCGTCGGGAGTGGTCTTGGTGAGTTCATTGTATGCAATGGCCTGGTTGGATGTGTGGTCTCTGAAGGGGCCCAGGTCCGCAGCAACTATGACAATGTCAGAAATGATCGAGATCAACGCGGAAGGGAAATATGGTACCGTCCACGTCAAGAGTGTCACAGTCAACTTGGCTTACAGACCTCAATGCGTCCAACAGAGAGCCATCCTGCGGTGCCATTTTATATATATATATATATATATATATATGTCTGTGTGTGTGTGCGTGTGTGTGTGTGTGTGTGTGTGTGAACCTGAGAGGTAGTCAGACACAGAAAGCAATAAGAATAATAGACTACTTTACTGAAATCAAGTTGGCTTAGATACAACAATGGGTTATCTGCTTGGGTACAGAGTGGTCTTTATTGAGATGGTACGCAGCAGAGATTCATTCCATGTTACGGTTGGGCAAGTTGCGAGACAGAGAGGGAGCTAGACAGACCTACACTTGAACCCCGCACCAGAAAGACAAGGACCACCTACGATGAGGAGGAACATGTTAAACTGTACGGTACTTGAACCCCAAAACATGGTAGGCGGCCATGTATACGCTAACAAGAAAGAGTCAAGTGGAATGGACTGGTGTAGGACTTACCTCCGGCACGTGTCCTGCATTATATGCAGGCGCCTCTGCCAATGAGGGAAATGAATCAAAACGCAATGCAACGCAACGCAGCTGCGCGACCATGACTGCCGGAAACTCCTGGGTGCCCCAGAACGCATTGTTCCATCTGATGGACGGTGTTGACAGTTGTTATTTGTATTGGCATTCTGTCTGGTGTCTGCGGCAGATAACAAGAAACACAGTGTCCCCTGCAACGGTTCTGTCTTGCGTCATCTGATCCGATCCGATCGCAGCCAGGCGGCACAAGGCCGAACAACCTATATGCTTGGTAGATGCATTGCATTGATGGCAAATCCTACTCTAACCCAGAGAATTGCATCGTGTTGCGCCAAGTCTCCATGACTTTCCCACATCGATTGAGCTGGAATAGACGATCTTCAACCCCAGCGTATGGAAAGCTGGCAGGCAGCAGCCTTGGATTGCAAGACTGTGTGTGGCAAGTCTTTCTCAAGATCCTCCCTTGCGTCTTCACCTTGGGAAGGGCAAAGCGCAGTGTGTGTAACATTGCCTGTCCTTTGAACCCTGACGGACTGTACAACTAACTATCTGTTTCTTAATGGCCATTGGCACTCGGCATTTTCTTTCATGTTGAGCTGAGCCAAGGTGAAGGCCATCGACATCGCATTACGTTTTTCTATTGAACTGGCCTCACGATCCGCCCACATCCCTGTGTCGTCTTGATGCCCTCGAAGTTTCCTGATCTCTAGAGCACAGTTTTAATAGCATATGAAACCCTTGTTGGACTTATCCCAGGAGAGAATCTTGGCTATAGCTCCCTGCCTGTTCATCGAGTCGCAAGATTATCCCTAGACTGAACAAGATGGCAATAACAAGCAGCAGCAGCAGCAGCAGCTACGTCTCACAGTCATATAGCCCGGCAGCAAGCCCTGGGCCGTCTTGTGCACAACATGAACACATGTTTTCTGGGGGATTTACTTAGTCTACATTCAAGTCAGACATGCATAGACAGTTCTTCTTCTCTCGTCCCCTGAGGGTTTCCCACTTGCTGTCTAGATCTGCACGCAATGCCGGAAACGAAGACTACTGTTCCACAATTATCTTCTTTCTACTCGACTTGTCTCTTCAATCTGGGGTTGATTATGGGGTTATTTTGTGATTTTCAGGAGTTGTGTAACTGTTTGTTCTTGCTGTTCTCCCTTGGATGCGCATCTGTCAGTAGCACAGGGGCTTGAACCATCAAAGAAATAGTGCTCTGTCACACTTCTAGGGGGTTCAAAGAATCTCGGGAAACAGCATTTTCCATCGCTTCGGCATTGTTGGACTTTGACTACCCCTTCTTCGTCAGTTCGTTGATGTTATAAAGGCCCTTTCTCGGTCTTCCCGATTGACTCAGCCCAGCTCTCTTGTCGGTCGTTCCCTTTTCCTTCGATTTCCACAGCAAAGTGACGTCTGTTCTTACTGAACTGTACCAAGTTTCGCCAGCAATTGGCAACCCCATCATTCTGCCATGGCGGAACTCGAGATGGAGGCTCTTGAGCCCCAAGAAAGATACAACGCTCTCATCAAGCCAACCGACGACGAGTGGATCAGAGTTTACGACAGATTCAAAGACCTGCTTGCCCAGCCCACGCTCCGAACAGAGCAGGTACTGAAGTCGTATTTCACAGAGTACGAGCGGAAACTGTTTATGCCTGCAACAGAACCTCTGAGCTTGAGGAATTGCCAGGAAGACAACACCAGACGGTACAAGAGCTTGGTCGCTGGCAGATTTAAAAAATTCCATCTCTCATTGGCGACCAAGTTTACGATGCTCTACTTTGGTCTGCCCGTTGAGCCCATATTGTCCGAGCTGGTTGAGAGCGCGAAGCCAGACTTTGACGTGGAGGATGGTGACGAACTATATGAAGTTGAGGTTCGCCCTCCGTTGCATTTCCTCACAGCCCATGATCAGAGGAACTACGGACACGATCACATGAGAGGTTGGGTTTCTAACACGAGCGTTGAATTCAGTTACTCACAGTTCTTGCAGGAACGGAACCCCGCTTTAACACCATCCCAGTGCCAGCTTCGCAGATGCCAAAAGGCACCGCTGCTCAGGGACTCAGTCTCCGAGGAGGAGGCTTTGACGATGACGACGACTCGCAGATGCCGGATCGACGTATATATGAAGAAGACGCCGGGCAAGAACGCCAGCCACAAGTTGTTGAGGAAACGGATGATGAGTATGAGCCTGATGATCTCAATGCTCTTACTATACCGAGTTCGGGAGGTTCAGCCAGGCTGCCAACTCATACAAGTGGTTATGGTACCCAGCACCCAACAGTCAGCTCGATACAAGGGTCTTCGGGTTTGAAAATGAGCGTCGCAGATGCCTCTGGGTCTGCCACCAGCGGGCGCGCGAAGACGGCCCGGTTTGAAGAAGAACCAGCTGGTTCCTCTCAGGCACACAACTGCGTTCCACTCTACGGTTACCAGGGCCAAATCATGTTCAAGCCTGGCGATTTGTCTACGTTCGAAGCAGCGTCTAGGAAGCTCTTGTCTCTTCGAAGATGTGAGGGTTGTGACATAGCGCTCGTCGAGTTTGATCAAATCTCCAGACAGGCCAGGACAACCTTCAACGACAACATTCCGCTCAACCCCAGCGGTCAAGTGGCGAATCGCTTGAGACAGAAAGCCAAGCCCGGCATCGAAACCGCCTGGTTTGTGCTTCGTCAGGGCGAGCGGGCACCCAAGGAGTGGAAACCACGAAATACCCTCTTCTCGTCTTCGCTGGTCAAATTGAGCTACTTGGACGAGGGGAATGAGAACATCTCGTACTGCAACGTTCCGCCCCAAACGTTCGCAGACAACGTGCGTTCTCGTCTCACGCCCTGGGGCGCCAACCAGTACATGCCGTTCTTAACCACGGCGCAGCAGGTTCTGACAGGAACGCCAGATAGGCCCGGGGCAAGTCATTGCGACATCCAAATCTCTGTTGAGGTTGGGCAGACCAGCCCAAATTCAACATGGTATGGTGGCCTCGAGATGCACGCTAGCCTCTTGAATATGATGCATCCTTCCATCGCTAAGGGGAGGTCGTTTGTTGTCCGAAGTCGCCCCTTGCCCAAGGACTGCATCGTCTTCTACTTTCCGGGAGGTATCGTCACATCGACTAACGAGTTGGAGAACCGGCAGTGCCATCGCCAGGCAAGCTCCAAAGACCCTTACCCCAATGCGCTACAGAAAATCAAGGCGATGACTGAGGATCGAGACATGCCCCAAGACATCTCGTACCGAATTTGGCGCGGAATCGACTACTTCAACCCCTTGATCAAGAATCCTATGGGGCATCACAAACCGGTTTCATTGAGCCTTCGTGGCGGCGAAGTCCAGAAGCAGGACCAGGACCAGGCGACGCTTTCTGCATTCATCGTCAGTGCTGTCGACAACTTGAGGGAGCCTTGTCGGTTCTTCGTCATCCAGCCATTTTATGGGCGTAACAATTCGCGCACCATCGAGACCCCGAGGAACAACAATGCCTCGGCTGTGTTCCAAGGGGACTCAGATACGATGGAGACGTTCAAAGCAAAAGTTCAGAGCCTGTACCGGGACGACCCAAAAGTGCAATATGACCCCGAACAAGACAGCGTGCTCGTAGAGCCTATCTACGGGAAATATGACCCTAGGCAATGGAACCCGGTTCGGTTCGTCCTGAGACCTGATGCCACCGACAACGATCTGGTCATGGCCGGACGGCTTTCTGTCGCGCAAACGATGCGTGTTGAAGTGTTGAACGACGACAACCTCGACTTCGGTGAGTATCAAGATGACCTTGGCTTTTCCGTGGCATGGCCACTAACTATGAAAAACAGTCAAAAGCGTAGCGAAGAAAATGAACGAGGATAACCAATGGGGCCCTCGGTACGGTCAAGTAACGCCTTTGCGTCCAGACTTTTCTCTACCCCCGGTTGCCCAACCTGTCCAGAGCCAACGCTTGGCCGCTCAGGGGCATCGAGGAGGGGTAGGCCGACAGACGCCAAAGGTACCCGAGAAGCATCCGCGAGAAACGAGCTGGGAAACACAACCGAGCATTTACGACAACGGCATCTACCACCCGTCCTTCCCAATCAATGCACCTCCTGTCGAGTCAGTGATGCGAACGGGGGGTGGACGAGTGCCTATGGTAACCAGGAACGTACTCACCGTCACAGAACAACGTGAGATTCAGGGGGCGTTGTGGAAGACGCGCGGCATGGTGCTGGATCGGATTTCTAAATGCCCGTACGAGAGGTGCGAGTTCACCCACCGCGTGGACGAGGACGAGAAGCTGGTGAAACATCTGGAAGAGAACCATATCGGACAGAAGTGCCCATGGTGCAATGATCGGCTCTTCTCGTTCTGGTCTCAGAAGCAAAAGGAGGCGCACTACAAAACTGCCCACAAGGACCAAATACGAATGATGCTGGACGAGGAACCAGTCCCACGCCCTCAAACATCCCGGGGTTTCAAGCCTGGAGGACCGCATCATGTCAGTGTACCGTTGACACCATCGATATCACCATTCAAGATCATGGAGCGAGCTCGGCCACCACCTGGGCCTCTGCCACGGCCGGTAGCGCCGCCCAAAGCTAGCGAGAAGGAGGCAGACTACCGCTACTGCGACCGCTGTGGCCGCGATCATGCACAGCTCGCGGGACAAGCCGAGCGGGATCACCATGACCGTGTTTGCGTGCCACTCGCTGAGGGAGGTGGCCTTTGTACATTCTGCGAAGCATGCGGCGATGGTGAGTGGAGGACAGAGCAAGACGCAAAGGAGTTTGCGCCGTTTGATTCATATCCACACAAATGCCGCGGCACCATTCATCAGAGCAAGCCGCACTGCACCAAGTGCGGGCTGTCAATGAAGAGCATGGAGGACACTGCGATTGACAAGCACCGTACATACTGTGCGGGTTATTACGGCACCATGGGCTGTTTCTGCCCGTACTGCCAACATCACTTTGTCAAGGATAACAAGCAGGATTCAGTCGAAGACATCAAGAAGCACATCGAAAAGTGCAAGGAGAGGGACCCAGGCAAAGCGAACCCCTACGAAATCTACCCAGAGACGTACTGGAAGGACCAAGACGTGCCTACAGACCCTCTGTATGTGGGACAAGATGCGTCTTCGATGCTTGTAAGAAAACAGCGTCGCCCCAATGAGCCTACTCGCTACCTAAGCGTCCCTCTGTTTTGGTACGAGCGATCCGGGCCGAGGCCAACGCAAGATCCCCCGTCCGAATGCAAAATAGCTGGGTGTCGCGAGCCTCTTTTCGGCCTGACGCCGTCGGAGGTTCTGGGGCATTTCGAGACGAATCACGGCGGCCGACCGCAGAAGCAGTGTCCGCTCTGCCACCTCTCGTTCAGAAGACCCAAGGATGAAGGCGAAGAAGAACCGAAGCTCGGGGAATTGGAGGATAGACAGGCCCAAGTCGCCCACATGGAATGCCACGTCTACCAGCTTTGGGATCGTTTGGTTTCGGGAGCGGCCCCGCCGCCGACTACGTCCCGCGAACCTTTCCACGCGGGCCACAGGCTTTGGGACCCCAACAACGAGAGGGCCTTGGATCGACGAGACAAACGGTGCCCACACTTTGACAAGTGCGGCGCCATGGTGGGCTTCATGAACCAGAGACAGTGGAATCACCACATGGAAACAGCGCACGCCACCGAGGATTTTGAGTTGCGGGCGCCGCCGCACGGCAGGATCGACATACAGAAAGTATTCGAAGAACGGAGGCGGCAAAGAGAACGCGAAGGAAAGCCTCCCATTGCAGGCCAAGTGCGCCCGGTAACGAAGCCGAAAGAGCTGGGTCATCGGGCGGCGACGGAAGCTTCTCAACGAACGCCCATGGCTGGAGCTCCTACCACCCAGCCTCAGGGTCAACCAGAAGCTGGAGAGGGCCAATCAAGAGGCGATGCTCAAAGTTCCAGTCGTCCCGAAGCAACTCGCCCGGAAGAAGGGAGCTCAAACAAGCAACCCGATGTACAAGCGATCGGTCCTCCCAAGGAAATCGGAGGCCCAGCCGCAAACGTCAAAAAACACACGGAGGGGCCCGGAAAGCCCTCGGGGAAGGCGGGGCAATCGTCGAAACCGGCAGGGAAGCAGACAGGCAAAGCACGCAGCAAGCCGGCGTCGGGCCAGAAGCCGCCTTTGGGTTCGAAGCTAAAGACTGCGGCTCCGTTAACGAGCTATGAAGCAGGCGATGACTTGTACTGCTCGCGTTGCTTCCGCAAGGCACCAAAGAGAGGTTCGAAGACACAGATTCCGGATGGCGACCCGACCAGACAGGAGCAGATAGATGTGAGTACCACTCGGCGGGCCTCAAGTGCCATTGTTGTTGATGAATAACTCACTGAAACTTTTCCTTTTCCGTTTCGCAGGCTCACTCGGATCCGGCGCGAAGCTGTCGAATCAAACCACAGATGGGCCGTGTCAGGTTCCATAATGGGGAGCCCATCTTGCCGAGCAGAGTTGGATGGATCCGAAAGGATCATTTCAAGTTCAAAGACATCAGAGATGCCTTTGTCAGAGACAATCCCCAACTCGAGAAAACCATGTGTCCGACCGATGCACAATGGAAGCGAACATACTCGAAATGGGCGCACGACCCGAACAATGAAAACAACCAAGACGTTTGGGGGATGCCATATCGACGCCGGAAGGACCGGTATGCGGAAGACAGCGAAGAGGATGACGGAGATGAAGCCTACATGCAAGAGTCGGAAGACGAGGACGAGGACGAAGACATGGACGAGGATGTAGGAGAGTCGGAAGGGGAAGAAGGGGCGGAGGAGGAGGGAGAGCAGGAGGGCCAAGGAGGCGAGGATGGTAGTGACGATGGGGCAGAGGGTAATGCGAACAACCGTCGTAGAAGGAAGCGTAAGCTGTTCCGGGGGGTTCATACTCACGATCCGACATACCGCGATCGCGGGGACGAGGACAACCTGAGTGAGGGGGATCCAAGCGAGTTGGTGCCGGAGAGCGGAGAGGAAGGAAACGGCAAAACCGGGCCTGGCGGTGGGAAGCGGAAGCATCATGCCACGGAATCAGCGAGTCAAGCGCAGGCCGACGAGAAGGACAAGACGCAAGAAAGGGAGCGAAAAAAAGCCAGGGTGTCTGTCTGAGGGAGGCCAGGCAGGGCAACAATAGGCTGTAGAGCTCGAAGCATTCGTTGCAAAGGGGTTGTTGGTTGGCCTGTCGAAGGGTCGGTCTGCCATCTCGCCTCGCCTCGGCGACTGATCAACGGGAGCCGGAACGATGGTGGAGACATGTCGGGCTCGGGCTGCCACTGGTCGGTATCTGGCGTCCACGTGGGCGGATTTGCGGCAGCCTTCATCGGTCCCATCGAGCAGTACGCCTTAGCAAGGGAGGAACACGTCGTGTGACGACGCACAAACGCCGTTGGTCTTTCTTGAGTTGATCATCGGCTGAGAGCGTCGTTGGGTTCCAAACAAATTCTGTGGGAAAATGAGACAAAGAGAGAGACTTTGCTGCAAGTGAAAAAACATGTCCGTCCGTTCGTGCTTCCTTCCCAACCACGTCGTACCTAGTAGTCCTGGAGTGCCTAGGTAGGTACCGGTAGGTGTACAGGTACGTGTGTGTGTGTGTGTGTGTACCGTTTCGGGTACCCGGCTGGGTATCCGGCCACGGATCATCTTTCGGCACTCGTTACCTAGGTAAGCACAGTCAGACAGTACGTACTTGATCTGCATAACTATCTGCCTGTACATGTCATGTCGCGCATACACTCTTTATGCAAGCCACCTGACTTGTTTTATGAAGACGGCGCCCCACCCTCCGATTTTTCTTTCAAAAAGGCGCAATCACGCCATCGCCCCGGTCAGTCACCTCATCGTCCAAGCTCCACACCAGAGCCGCGCTCGACGTCCTCGTCCGCCAAACGAAACAACATCTTGCCCGATCCAGCCAGTCTCCTTGCAAATGCCTCCAATGCAAGCGCCGCGGCGTCTGTTTAGCGACCTCTTACGGCTCCCAGCCCGTCGGCCCGTCCCTCCCAGTCCTCCTAGGCCGGGATGCCACCTCTCCCACGCCTCTGCTTGCTCAGGACACCCCAGACCGACATCCGCCTTGCACACCTCCTACTCCCCTTCCTTCTCCTCCTTCTCGACGCGCTCGACCAGTGGCCGTGAGCGCCATGAACACCTCGGGCATCACCCAAGCCCCCCCCGATCAAGTGCCGGCCGCAAGCCCCCCCCACGCCGCAAGGGCCCGGCCACCGTTCGCACTCTGCTCGCTAGTGGAGGTCTCCTCTCTCTCTTTGTCGGCCTCTCGGAGCCATTCCATCTCCTCCACGAAGACGAAGACAACGCGGTGAATGCCCCCGCTCCGGCAGCCGTCGCCGACGACCGTGACCCGACCCTCCCTCGCTTCACTCTTTCCGAGGTCCGCAAGCACGATGCCAAGTCCAAGAACCCCTGGGTAACACAGGGCGACAAGGTGTACGACATAACCGAATGGGTCGGGGCTCATCCTGGGGGTGATGTCATACTCCGCGCTGCCGGAGGGAGCATTGATCCCTACTGGGATATCTTCACTATTCACAAATCTCCACACGTCTACGAGATCCTGAGCCAGTACCTCATTGGCTTCGTCGACTCCAATGACCTAGTCGACGGCAAGCCCGCTTCCCAGCAGATAGAAGACCCTTTCAAGCACGATCCAGTCCGCGACCCTAGGCTCATTACCCTTACCCCCAAGCCTCGGAATGCAGAAACGCCACCTGAAGGCCTGGCAGACAGCTATCTCACTCCCAATGAGCTTTTCTACGTGCGCAATCACATGTGGGTTCCCCAGGTCGACGACATCTCCGACTACACCCTCAAGATTGAGCTTCTTGACGGATCTGTCAAGGAGTACACCATCGATGACCTCAAGACCAAGTTCAAGCCTGCGACGGTCGTGGCGGTACTGCAGTGCTCCGGGAACCGTCGAAGTGACATGACCCGCAACGCCCGGAAGACCAATGGGCTTCAGTGGAGCGTCGGCGCCATCTCCTGTGCCGAATGGCAGGGCGTCAAGCTCTCGGACGTCCTTGCCGATGCCGGTCTCCCTGTTCAGCAAGCCATGACTGGCAATTCGGAAGCCAAGCACGTCCAGTTCTCGGCTCTTGAGGCCTATGGTGCATCCATCCCCATTGAGTCTGCCCTCGATCCCCGCGGCGACGTTCTGCTAGCTTATTCAATGAACGGCAAACCACTGCCGCGAGACCATGGCTACCCACTCCGCGCTCTGGTGCCTGGCCATGTCGCAGCTCGATCCGTCAAGTGGTTGAGCCACATCACCATTTCCGACGAGGAGAGTCACAGCCAGTGGCAGCGCAAGGACTACAAGTGTTTTGGCCCCAACGAGACAAGTCCCGACTGGGATCGTGCAGCACCTATCCAAGAGATGCCCATCACCAGCGCCATTACAACTGTTAGGCTGGGCGACTGGAGGACTGTGGAGAAGGATCTGGCATCGGGCTTGAAGAAGGAGGGCGGCCGCGAGGCTTCTCTTAGGGGATACGCTTACTCTGGTGGCGGTCGCAGGATAGTACGCGTCGACGTGAGCCTCGACAATGGCAGTACATGGGACCAAGCCGAGCTGCTCGACGAATATGAGGCCTCTCCGTCCAAGGCTGGCCACAGGTCATGGGCCTGGAAGCGTTGGAGATACGAGGGCGTCATACCCCTTGGCGAGCCTGGTGATGGAGGCAAGAGGTGCTCTACTCTCCTGGTCAAGGCGACGGACGAGGCGTACAACTCGCAGCCTGAGAGCTACGAGGCCATTTATAACCAGCGTGGCAACCTGGCCAATGCCTGGCATCGTCTAAAGGTGTGCACTGAATGTGCCAACCAAGCCGCAGCGGCTGTCAAATGAGAAGTGGCATGGCGCGATCCTGGGGAGGAGTTGCAGGGGAAACGGGGCCAAGAATGGGATTTCCCGGCCCCCCTGAGGGTTTCCCTACACTTCTGACAACATATGATTGAAATGGCAGAGACAGGCGCACAACGGAATTGCAAAGCGACCGAAAATTTCTTGTTTTACTTCATTTAGAGCCTGTGGTGGTCGCGGCTTAGTATCTCCATCATCAGCCCAAGTCTTACTTTACTATACTATACTTTGCTTCATTAGCCATACGTCATTGGCAGTTCGGGTTTGTTGCCGACCTGAATACACCTTGCTTTCCTTGGTTTTGTATTCTATCAACATTGTGCCTTGCCTTGCTTCATCCTTGATGACAGACGTAGCGGCGTCCCATCATACTCAGAGACGAAGAAGACACGTGCTACATCCCGTATGTGTGGCACACTGTTAGAATGACCAGCAGGATACAGTCAGTCAGTAATGGCTGTTTTGGATGGAGAATATCGCAGTCCATGGACATGGCCAGCACGAAAAGGCAAGGAGACAAGAAATACATCGCCTCGGATGACTTAGTTTTTACTTAGCCAGCTGTCTATTTACATTCCGAGCTTTATGTACAGCTTCCAGCACAAATAGAACTTCAAGGGGCATGGGAGAGAGGCCGCAGGGGCATACATATCAAGGTAACCAAAAACAGGGGCAAGCCACCAGATCCCGAGAAAGGGGAGATCCCCGCTCCGTTGATCTTAATTATCCTCTTCAACCCCCCCCCATTTTGAAAACCAATCTGAGGGATATCCCGCCCTTTCTCGGCGTACATCTACATAACCGAAAGACTCGACAGATAACATGGCAATAATATATTCGTCAAGGAAAGCGCATTCGAGGTGTTATTCAAGTGAAATACTACGTATTCCTGAGTGCGCTGAATTTACTGCCCATCCCCTTTTTCTACATGAACGCCGGGTAATATACAGCCTTGCTCACCTCCCCTTGCCAATACAACTCCGGGCCAACGACCGCGTATCAGTGGCCTTGTTTCCACCCGAGCGTTTAGTCATCGTCGGTGTATCTGGGTCCACTAGCCGCTGGTGTCTCGGGAGCGCCGTATGCTGCGGGTGTCGGTGCGCTGTAGTAGGCAGATGATGAGGCGAAGCCGCTGGCAGCAGGAGTAGGCGCACCCGCAGCTGGCGTTGGAGCCGAATCGGCACCCCATCCGCCTTGCCACCCACCGCCAGGAGTCGGGGCACTTGCAGCGGCCGGCGTAGGCGCCGAGTAGGCACCGGGCGTAGGGGCGTTGAGAGCACCTGGTGTTGGTGCACCGAGAAGGGCACCGCCAGGTGTCGGCGCATCGTAAGCAGATTGGCCAGGTGTGTATCCCCAAGAGTCGCCCCCGCTGGCGCCGGGTGTCGGTGCAGAGCCACTGCCATACGCGGGTGTCTTGGAGCCAGAGCCCCAAGCATCCCCTCCTCCGTATGCCGGTGTCTTCGACCCCAGTCCAAAGGCATCGTGGGCTGGTGTCTTGGCGCCCGATTGCCATGCCGGTGTCCTCGACCCTCCTCCGTACGCAGTGCGGTTGCCATCGCCGTAGGCGGTTCGTGAGCCATCGGCCCATGCCGGTGTGCGGGATCCCGAGTAGTCTGGACCGCTAGATTTCCAAGCCGGAGTACGCCCACCAGTCGGCGCGGGAGCTCGTCTATGTTAGCGCTGTATTCAATGAAATAAGTGGCATTGGGCATTCGCTTACTTCTTGAACCCCAAGCGGGCGTTCTCTCTGGGCCGTTGGTAGCGACCGGTGTTCTGCCTCCCTGCCAATCCCCGTGTCCGCCACGACCGCTGCCCGGAGGGCCGCTGTGACCTCCACGACCCCGGCCATTAATTTCAATCTTGGCGCCGGTGATCTTGTCTTTGAAGCTCAGGTGATCCTTGGGCACGGTAATGGTCTTGCTCTTCGTGTGTAGCTCCACTCTAGCGTGGGTATCCGTAGCATCCTTAACGATGCCCAAAAGGCCCTTGTAACCGCCCTTCCTGATGATCACAGTCTTGTCGATCGCACGGTCGCGTCCACCAAAACTTTTGGGTGGCGCCATCTTGCTCTCGGAGCCATTAGGGTTGCGCTTCATGGCAGGGTTCATCTGGTCCAGGTTGGGACCAGCCGAAAGCACACGCCCACCCTTGGCTGCGATGGTGTTGACATTGCCAGCCTTGGTCACAAAGACACCGGCGTTCTCGTTACTGTCATTGTTGTGCAGGAAGACATAGGCGCGATGAATGTGGATGATCTTTCCCTGGCGCTGTTGGCCACCATACTCTCGAACAACATCATCGAGCCTGATCTCGGAGCCGTTCCTGTCCGCAGCCACAGCGATTTTCCGCTTGGGAAGTTTGTTGGCAATCTGTGACGGCATGACTTGCCGCGCATCTCCGTTCTGATCGAGGACGACCACCGATTCGCGATCAACCTTAACGATGCACCCGACGGTGGTAGGATCCAACTGGACCAGGTCAAAGAGCTCAAACTGACCTAGCGAACCCTGTCCGCCAGTGTCACTTGCTTCGCGCAAATCCTTGCTGAAAACGGTAACTTCGGTGTTGGTCTGGTCTGTCAAGAAGGTGACCCTGTCTTCTGATATCTTGACAACCATACCGACCTCATCACGGAATCGGCTGCCGCTGGTGACCTTGACGTGATCTCCAATTCTGAACCGCTTCCTCAGGCCCTTGGTGGGGACTTCGATGACTTGGCCCGCCAGGACGCCCTCGGTGACTTGCATCGTAACAATATCGCCCTGGACATTGGTAGCTTTTCCAACAACACCCTTCTGCTCGCCTTCGTAGACCTCGATGATATCGCCGGGCAGATAAGCAACATTGATGTTGCTGTCCTTGAGGCTGGAGGCGAGGGCCTTAAGATCGAGGTTCTCAGTACCGTCCTCGGCACCAGAGGCGAATCTGGTAACTTCTTCCAGGGTTGGGTTCACGTCTGTAACCACCAACTGCTGGATCTTGATATCCTTGACCTGAAATCCGTTTTCGAACTCGTCGCCCATGTAGTTCCAAACCTTGGTGGTTGGGTTCCCCTGGATGTGCCTGGGATGTCGCTTGCGAGCTTCAGTCTCATTAAAGAGACGTTGAGGAGGGCGCGGCCCGGCCATGCCAACAGGCCTCTTTCGCTTGCCATCGGCAGTAAGGGCAGAGGCAAGAGCGTCGTCTCGCATGCCGTAATCAAGACGGGGAATGAAGCGGACCCTGGCTTCGAGTCCGTTCTCGGTAACATCGATGACCTGGGCCAGATCGCCAGCATGCTTGGCAGGTTTGCGAAGCCTGACCCAAGCGCCGGGCTCCAAAGTGGGTGTCTTTGTAACACGAAGCAAGTCGGGCATGTCCTTGATGTCTACGAGGATCATCTTGGATCGAGGGTAGACGTTGAACATGCCGTCGAGTGCAACCATGATGTCTGTGGAACGGTTGGCTTCGACGTAGATGTAACCTTTCATGACGGAGGTTGGGCCACCACGTTCAAAGGCTGAGATGATGGCCAGTTCGTCCTTGGTGCCCATCCTTTCCTCGATGCGTTTCATGATGGAGAAGACGACCTCTCGCTCCTTGCCTTCCTTGCATCTAACAGCCCAGATGGTAGGGTCATCAACACTGGGCATCAGCAGGCGCTTGGGAACGACGGCAGAATCCCCGAATCCCTTGTTCGGGCGGCGATTGCCGTAGCGCTGACGAAGAATCTCGGCCTGTTTTTCGGCATCCATGCTCGCCTCCATCTCGCGGCGACGGTCGAGTTCTCTGTGACGTCTATCATCGTCAAGGCCTCCGCTTTCGGCAATATCATCGGGATGGGCGTTGTCGATGAAGTCCTCTATCTCCTCGCCGTCTTTCTCCTCATCCTCGCCGTCCTCTTCGTCGTCAACTTCGGCTTCGATATCGAAGAAAGCGGCGCGGCGGTCCTTTCTGCGCTTGCGGCGATGACCCTAGATGTGGCAGAGTCAGAATCGATGATTGATGAAGCGATTTGAGAGAAATGCGTCATGTTGCAGGCCTAGACAGCTGCCTGACACGATCCAGACGTGTGTGTGTGTGTGTGTGTGGACAATGTGGGACGGCGCAAGCAAGGAGGCTTACCTGTTGTACATCGTCCTCGTCTTCATCGTCCTCCTCCTCCTCCTCTTCTTCTTCTTCGTCGTCATCGTCGTTTTGCACAACGTCATCTTCGTCTTGTCCCTCATCTTCATCATCGTTGGGAATCCTCGACTTTGACGGCGCAGGAGCATCATCGTCGTCGGCGATAGGGCTGCTTTCGCGTGCGTGTCTGCTGGTGCCGTGATCGGGTTCCTCGTCGGACAAGTCGGCGGGCGCGGGATTGAAATCATCCTCCTCCTCCGAATCGTCGTATCGATTGTGGTCGCTAGATGCCATATTGGAGACAGCAGAGGGGTTCAACTCGCGATGGGATGGCAGTGATGTTGGAGGATGTGCCGCGAGTGAGATTGGTTCGACGTGAGACTGCCAGCCAGCAGAGCAGCAAGGAAGGGGAAATCGACTCCTCTAGGGTCTTCCCCGATGGGGAGGCGAACCTGGTTGAAATAGGTAGGAAGGAACGAAGATGCAGGAAGTCACGGCAAGTCTGGACTTCCGGGTTGGAGGACGGGACGGTTGAATTGAGGTGAAGCAAGTCGAGAAGAGGCAATGAAGAGCACAAAGCTGCATGGCCTAAACCAAAGCCACGGACGGCCAGCAGGCCAAGGGCAACGCGACAGCAGTCCACGTCCGAATCAAGACTAGCGGGTCCGCGCCCTGACTGACTGGGGCCTGAGGCAAATCACAGAGGGGGACACGATCACTATACCCTGAGGCACCTCCTACCTGTAGGTACCTACCAAGGCAGGGTCGATTGTACCTATTTGTATAAACTTACCTACGAATAGGTAGTGTCGGAGCTGCATCCAATTTCATTATTGGCCACCTTGTGTCCCGTGCTTTCTACCGCTCAACCCGTCTGAATGAATGGAATGCCTTTCGGTAAATGAAATCACATTCGTATATGTAGCTCTGTACACTTACTTCTCTGGTCGAGGTGACGAAGTTCGAAAAGAAGAGGTTTTCGACAGTTGCTAAAGTTCAACCTTTTCCACCCGGTGTGAAGAGTGACAAGGAGCATCACAGACTTGTCAACTTTGATCTATGTTACTGACGGGCTTGTTGCAGAACAACTTGCGTCACCTGGGCTATCTCTCTCTCTCTCTCTCTCTCTCTCTCTCTCTCTCGCTTTGTGGTCGGTCGCCCACTTCCTAAGCTAGACGACCACCTGATCCAAGTGAAGGCCGCGGGTCAAATCTTGCAGCTACCCTCTACACATGCGATGGCGAGCCCATCCTATCGACGCCAGCTTCCCAACACCCGGATACAGGCCAAAGCCAGACACCAGAATGCCCGGTCCTTGGTGAGGCGGCCTTTCGTTTTAGGTCTTAAGTTTGGTGGCGTCATTCTGTCGGCTCCAGCAAACTTGGCAAAAGTGTCTTTGGAGGTTACACGGTTTCCTATAATCAGCTGGTTTCTCTTCCCGCCTGGACACCTCTGCATCTCATACCGCTCCAAGTTGGGATCAAGCCTGGCTGGTTCGTTCTCTTTCATGCAGCTGCAGGTAGGCTCAGCCTCGTGGCCGTTCGACTCGCGATAGCCACTGGATGCCACATTATTGGAACGGCAGGCTCCCCCGAGAAATGTCACACTGCCGAAAAATCCGGGGCTCGATCCTGCGTGAGCCACCCCCAGGAAGCGGCATGGCGAGAGCGTGTTCTGAAACTCATAGACAACAAAGGCGCTGGTGTATCCTTCAATCCTGTCAGGCTCGTCAACCGGAGCTTGAAGTGCATGGCTCACCGGAGCCAGATTCTGTCCGCGGGCTTCGCCGACACAGCAGACAGAATGAAACATGTCGCCATGAACAGAGCGCTTCCGAAGCAAATCTTACTACGAGTTGCCTTCTTACTGAACTTGATACTTTATATGGCCTACCATGTACGGGATTGAATACGATTCGGGCGCTCAAAAGACATCAGGGACCGAAAGGTATGGGGCAAATCAGTCGTCGGGCCAAACGGCAACGCAACAGGCGTGTCTCCGGCCGGGATCTGGGACAACCTTGCCGCAACGGAACGCAGTGGGTACAGCTTGCCAGGGACGACGAGCAATGGCTTGTTGGACTGGTTGTGGGACGATTACCACGCGTTGATCATAACATTCCCTTACTCTTCTCCCCCTACTACTCCAGCCGGTATATAGCCATTCATTTTTGTTCTCCGTCGCCGATGGTGAAGCCATAGTGAGCCTCGGGAGGTGTCGTTTGACCACCTCCACCTCAACTATCCCAATGGAATTCTTTGAAACATGACTCACGCATGGTTGTGTTCCACAGCCGGCTCAATAGCCCCCTAAACGCCAGGCTTCGCGATGCATATCTCACAAGTGACCAGCCAGATCTATGAACAGGGCAGCAAGGCAGTCAGATGAATATGCTGCTCGTTGCCCTCGGCCCCCTTCAGGCACCGGCCCGTCCACACGTCTTGACCCCCCACAGGCCTCTGCCAGCACTCACTCCCAGCCACTCCCCTTGATCGCTGGTTGACAGGTGCGGAACCCACGCAAGATTGCCAACCTCGTAGTCGCACTGCCAGCTGGCGTACGGGCTTCGCGTGTTGTCTGGTTGAGCAGCACCGTTGGCAGGAGGACCGCCGCTGAGCGAGTGATTGTTGTTGTAGACATCCCAAAGCAACACCTGGCAATCGTCTGCTCCCGATGCCAAGACTCCCCGCCTCGTGGGTGACCACTCGATGGAGCTGAGGGAACCTCCATGGCCTCGCAGCTCGAGAAGGGCCTGGCCGGGATGCCTCACGTCAAGGATGCGAATAACGTTGGAGTCCTGCGCAAACGTGGCCAGCAAATGGGTGTCGTGAGGCGAGGTTGCCAGTCTCAACAGAGGCGGAGGGTTCGACATGGTTTGCTGCGCAAGGGTAGGACTGATGCGTCCACCATTGGCGTCTGACAAACCTCGTGTTAGTCTCACAAACCGAAAATGAATAAACATTCAGAGGGGCGGGCATACCTCGATCGTCCTTGCCGGTAGGTTCGTAAATGATGGTACTGTGTTCGAGACTGCGCAGATCAAACATACGAACGCTCCCATCTTGCCCACAGCTCACAAATACGTCGACACTGTTGGCGCAGAAACGGACATCGTATACCTCTTTATCGTGAGCAATCAATTGTGTCTTGGCCGTCAGAGACGGAATATCCCAAATCGTGCAGGTGGTGTCGATACTGGATGTGATTATTAAGCTCGGGGAGACAGTGTTCCAGTCCAGCGAAGTCAGCGGCGCAGTGTGGTCGGGGGTCTTTGAGTTGGAAAGCAGCGCAAGAGGCGTCAGTTTCGTAACGGCGGGGTCCCTTGCCTGCCGGGTGATTGAGTTACTCTGCGATACGGGATTCTCGGAGGGAAGAGACCATAGACGAAGATGGTCGCCGGACGTCGCGAGGAGATCAGTGGACTGTTTCTGGGACGAGGGTGGTTCCCAGAGTAGGCGCGTGACGGGGTAGGAGTGTGTGGCCTCAGCAACCTTTGAAAACTCGAGGTTGAACTTGGGCGTGCCCGGTTGGTAGACGTCGTTGGGCGTCGGCACCATCTGGGTATCGAGGATTTGGATCTGAGAGCAGACGGGTTAGTGCGGATTCGCGTGTAGTGGGACCAAGAGGGATTCATACATAGTTGTGACCATCCTCCAAATAGCTGCCGACGGCGAGTTTCCCTGCCCCATTGCCCTGAGGAGGCCATTTGCACCAGTCAAAGGCGTAGAGGGCCCAAGGGGCGAGGTAGTTGCTGGTACCAGGCTGGGCATTGGCTAGCTCGTAGGCGACACTCCCTGGGACGCCATCAGACATGCTCGAATCGGCGCGGGGACGGATATCGGCTAAGCCCAATGGCGTGTTGGATATGTTTCGTTGTGAACCGGGAGCATTGTACTTTTGGTCCGGAGGAGACATGAATTGCGATCCTGAGCCGCTCGGGGTGGTGGGGGTGTAGGGCGCAAAGGTCGAGGCACCTTCGTAGCCAGCAGCCGGGGAGGAACGGGAGTAGCTGTGGGATAAGCTCAGATTGGCGGGCTTCGAGGGCGTCTGGTATTCTTGCGACTGCTGGGGCTGCATCGTGGACAGAGCGGGCGCCGTGTTGGCGGTGACGGCAGGGGGGCGGTTACCGGGGCCGCCAGGCTGCAAGACGTTGGGCACTGATGAGGTGTTTTGGTACTGGGGGGCGTTTGGCGATGCCTGATCCAGTTTGATATGAGGAGCGGCGGGGGCGGCGGAGGAAGATGAGTATTCGCGGGGTGACAACTGGCCGTGCTGCATCATGCCCGCTGGCATGTGCAATTCCTCGTGCTGGGAGCTGTAGGTGCCGGTGCGTCGCGGGGTGCCGGACTGGAATTGCGGCGGCGACTGCGGCTGGTGCTGCTGGCTCATGGCAGGTAGGTCGGAAGAGGAGGGTGAGGAAGAGGGATCGGAGAGCAAGGCGATGGAGGGGGTAAGGCCCGGCGGCCCTGACGTCTCAGTCGCAGTGGGGTGGGCTCGCGGCGAACAGGTTGAGTTTCGGTGCGGCTGCAGGCCCTGGGCCGGAAGCAGAGCGGCGGAGATTGAGGCACGCTGCTGTTGCTTCTGGGAGTATGACTGAGAGCGAGAGTGGGTGGGCGGGTTGTTATTGTCGTTGTTGGAGGAGGAGGAGGAGGAGGCGGAAGAAGAGAATGAGGGGGGGTAAGAGTGCGACTGGGAATTGGAATGGTGAGGCTGGAGGGGGCGGGCGCAAGCGGAGTCGTCGGTCGTGGCGGCAGGCGCGAACGTGGCCGTGTGGCCGCCTCTGTTGTTGCTGGCGTTGGGGGGGTCGGAGGTGGTGGTGTTGGTAGTGGTGTTGGTAGTGGTGTTGGTAGTGGTAGTGCCGTGGTCCTTCTCCGAAGTGTTGTAGTAATACTCGTCGTCCCAGACGAAGTTGGCGACGGGGGGCTCCTTGGGCAGCGGTGGCCCAATAGCGGGTGTTGTCGCGCTTGCGGCTCCTGGGGTGTATTGGAGGGACGAGTGGTGGTGGTTGGGCAGGAAGTACCCAGACCGGCGCTGCTGTTGCTGGGGAGAATGTGGCGAGGACTGCCCGTAAGACGAGTACTGTGATAACGATAGCGAGGGCCGCTGAGAGTGAGGGTAATGGTGGACGGGTAGTGGCGGGCGGTAACTATTATCAGTCTTCTTCCCAAAGGTAGTGCTGTCGGTGGCAGTGGCGGCAGCGGTAGGGACGCCAATGGAGCCTAGTGCCTGTGCCGCCTGGTACAGAGCTGACGACGCGCTTAGCCGATGCTGGTGATGCGGCCGCCATTGCTGTTGTGGCTGCTGCTGCGTCTCTGGGTCAATGCTCTGCTGAGAGGCCGACCGCCGATGGCCCAGGAAATTCATCATCTTCGATGAGCTGCTGCAACGGCCGCAACAAGGCGTAGGGAGAAGGGCCGCGGGTATATCCAACTCAACGAGGCGACGTCAAAAAGTCAGGAAACGAGTTACAAGGAGAGAAGAGAGGGAGGGACAGCGCAACAGAAATCAAGACGAATGGAGACGAGACGAGAGAGCAGGACGTTGGAGACGACGGCTGCTGACCTCACCGTCCCACGAAGAGAGAGAGGGAGATGGATGGATAGAGAGATGGACGGAGAGGGAGAGATCAAGGGAAAGGAACGAGCAACAGTGCCGCCTGGGATGAGTGCTTTTCTCTAATATGACAGACAAATGATATATATATAAGATAGGTAAGCAAAGAGGTTCGCGTATGCTCTGGATTTTGACTCTTTTCTTTTCTCTCTGTCTCATAGGGCTGGCTGCCTCTCCTCTCTTGGGCTCTCATCTGTCGTCTACGCAGTATGCATGGTCTATCTGTCTAGGTAGTGTACCTATGTTGCTGTTGTCACGGCCGGGTGGGGCCTCTCTACGACATCGCCCTGACTAATGGACTGCCAACCAGTTGATGGAGGTGGGAATGGGATTGTATGTACTGTACGGATAGCCAGCCAGGACTGCGCGAAGGGAGTTCGGACACGCTGGCCATGGATCTGATCTGGGCATGGACCGAGACGGAAGCGCCCATGTAAACGCGGCTCCGGGACGAGGCATGGATGGTGTGGACCGAGGCATGCAGGAAGAAGAATGACTGACTGACTGTACCGAGTATTCGCAAGAAAGAAGGGACTTGAACAGCCGTTCTCACACCTTGTTCAACCAGCTCGTTGTACTCGGCTTGTCAGTACATGTTGCTGCTACTGCTGCTGCCACTGTTCTCTTACGACAAACAGTTCGGCATCGTCCTCTCTCCTCGACACACAAGTACATGCATGCACTCCTAACAGTACAACAAAACTTTATCCCCACGGCCAGTATCAGGTTACTTCTAGATAGGGCCAACGGCACCGGATGCCGCTGCTTGAGTCAGGACTTATTTGCGTCGCACGCTGGAGCAGCACGAAGCAGGCCGGCCATGTCCATTGTCGTATAGGTACCACGCATTTATGGCATGCAGCGGACAACAAGAGAATATATGCATCGTGCGATATACATATGCACTATTCGAAGTCGGATGGTGAATCGGTTAGTGGCTTATCGATACATCAGGTACAAGTACCTAGGTGCTTTCGGCCCGCCCGGTGACGTCTGCCTCATGCCGTCAATCAGTGTGGACTTCCGTACCTAGGCACTTAAGGTAGGTAGGTACTTAAGGTACCTGAGTACTAAAAGGTACCTACTGGTGGCCCCCCCCCCGTGCCGACCGTGGCACATGCTCAAAGCTCGTGAGCTCTCATTCCCTAGGTAGGTATACTACGCTACAGTATATATCGAGCTACCTAGGCGTCCAGGTATCTACTTCACGCACCCTGTTTGGTTTGGCTTTTCATGCTTTGCATGCTTCCATGTTTACCTCGGCGCGTTACATCACTCACTCAAGTGCAGCAAAATCCCGACCGTCGTTCACAGCATCTCGCTGCGTTACGAATACCACGCATATCTATGTCGTCTCCTCGTTGACACTTTGCAGCTCCATACATATCGTGCTCTCTCCCTGGCGCCTAAGACGTCGGCTTAGCCAAGAAACATCACCACCAATCTTGCATCACTACCTGTTCATCTCCGCCTGCTACAGTAGCACCACCCATGCCACTCGATGGCACCCGATTCCCCTAGATTTCTCGATCGACTCTCGCCAACGCGACAGAAATCTCCCATTTTGCCGTTATACACGTCCCGCGCGAGACGCTCTGACGACTACCATCTTGACGACCTGCCCCCGAGACCCGATGAAGGACTGTTGTCAGAGTCGCCGCGATCGCCCATCACCATGTCCAGAAGGCGCTCTCCCTCCCCCGCAGGTCCATGGGACGACCATACCCTAAGTTCAGCCGGCTCCGTCTCCAAGATGAAGCCCAAGGCCATGTTTGCCGGGCCGCCTCCTCCCATAGCTGCCTCGGTGCTCCTACAGCCGCCTGCCTCACAGAGCAGTCGCGCTTCTCGAGATGGGACGGTGGATACGAATAGCAGCACAAAGGGGCTCGCGGCTAGCCGGATGATGTTTGGAAGCATTCTGTTCGACCACGGCTCCCGCGACCAAAGCACACCCCGTGTGGACTCGGTTTGGCGTAATTTGCAGCATCGAGAGCGGTCCCTTCAGAAGGAGGTGCAGCGTTTGCTTGATATGCAAGCCACTGGGCTGGTCTCCGGTAGTGAATCTCTCGAACCCAACACGGGGGGCCTCGAAACATGGAGCGACTCTGGGAGCAGCACCCCAACAGGCACGTTTTACTCTACGGCAACCTCCAAATCACGTATGATGGCATCTCTAGACCCTCCAGTGCGCGCCACTTCCCGAGGTGACATCATACCTGTCCGGCAACCCAAGTCCTCAGGACCACAAGGCCTTCGGGCCGCGCGCAACGGGCTCCGGCGAGTGTTGGCAGCACTCACCGACCTCAAAGCCGAGGAGAATGAATACATCGAGTCGTCGCTCTCTCAACGGAAAAAGGCCCTTGCGTACCTAGGCAAGTTGGATGCGCGCAGGACCAGTATCTCAGCCGAACTGCAAAGTCTGGCGGATGACGAAGAGGAGCCCCTGGCAAAGGAGCTCCGGGGCCTTGGGGAGCAGCATGAATCCCTCGGGCGGGAGATTCGTCAGCTTGAGGAGAAGCTCGTTGGTATGCGAAACCGCCAAAGATGGCTGGAGCACAAGATGGAAGATGTTCGCAACCGCCGGGAGGCCGGCCTCAGTGGCTACAGGGGCGCACTGAAGGAGGTGGAGGGAGAGGTTGCGTCTCTCCTGCGCCGGCCTCCTATCGAGCCTCTGGATCTGGAAGTTGTAGAAGCCTTGACACGCAGCGCGCCGGGAAGTGCCAGCAACGCCCAGGACCCGCCCGGAGGAGCCGATTTCTTCCGTATGATACCCGCGCGGCGTACTTTGGCCATGGCAAAGGACTGGTGGGAAAGCGAAACGGACTTGTTACTGAGGCGCAAGATGCAGGTTGCTAAAGATCGTGATGCGCTAGATCAAGGCACAGAGTTGTGGCAAGAAACGATCAAGCTGGTCACCAGCTTCGAAGCGGACTTACGCCAGTCCTTGAGTACCAGCGGCAGTGCCACAGTAAAGGGTAAGCAGCCTCAGCGAGCAGGCCACGAAGGCGCGGAGGCACTGCTGCCGAGAATGGGGAAGGTCATCTTAGAGCTGGAGGAATACGTGAGGACCGCCGAGCGCAACAGCTGGAATCTCTTGATATGTGCCATTGGCGCCGAGCTTGAGGCTTTTCGAGAAGCCGAGAGTCTGCTACGAGCTAGTCTACCGCAGTCCCAGGCGGCTCCTCGGCTTGCAGATATTGAGGAACCTTGGCCCAACGATGATGGTGTACCACCACACCGGTCGACACAAGCGGGCCCCGGCGAGACGTGCCCAGCAGGGAGTCACCACGAAGAGAGCGATAACGAGGTCCCGCCAGATTTGCTGGTGTCACGGCTGGAAGAGCATGACGAGGGACATTCCCTTGTCGGATCGCTCCAAACGTCGTCGTCGCGGCGGGACAGCGAGAACGAGGTGCCACCGGAGTTCTTAGCGGAGCATGACAACGAGCACGACGGAGGCATGGACTGATCAGTACAGCCAGTACTACTGCGTTCTAGACACATGCAATTTTGGGACTTTTTTCTTTTCCGGGAAACCAGCGGCATGACGACAGGAAGGAGTTTTGGTATCAGTGGTTCTGGGGTGTTGCAGGTGGATATGGGCATGTTTTGCGACAACGGCAGTTCTGAGTGAACTCTCATGAGTTCGACGATGAAGGGTAACAACGGATGGACGAATGGATGGGAAAGGCGCAGGTACAAGTTTAGGATACCCCACAGATGAATATGATTCAAGATGGCGCTCATCGGAACGGTCAACAGACCCACCATTCGGGCAGAGTCCTCCACAGCATGTTTGTTCCCCCATGACGCGGTGGCTCTCATCATCACAAGGGACCCAAAGTCACCAGTTTCTGCATGCAAGGCGCGCAAAGGGTACTGCAATTGTGGTGCATTGGATTGGTCCATAACCTCGGCTATGTCTAGATCTGGCGACGAGGACGATCCCGAAAGCGGGGTCCAGGAGCCCGGTTGTAAGGATAAGTAAGGTATGCGGGAGAGACCGCAGTAGTAGTGTAGCCTGTGCCCAAAAAGGCTGCTTGTAATAATAATAAAACCAAGAGCTCGCCAACGGAGGCCTCTGGTTTCTTTCCCTTCTCCCGAGTGCAGCTACAGAAAGCCTGGGATTCGCCCGTAACACCCATGTGGAGAGATATACCGAGGTAATGAACCGAGAAAATTGCATCAACGGATCAGCCTACCGACGTACCAAATCCCCCCTAACAACACCAAGTGGCACCCTCATGCCACATTCTTTCAAGCAGCCGGCGAGCATTTCAGCATCGTGCTGAAGCGAGAGAGAGAGAGAGAGAGAGAGAGAGAGAGAGAGAGAGACAGAGAGAACGAGGTTATTGTCTCGGGGGGGCGGCAAGGTCTGGCTCCGGCAAGTCACCGTGAAGAAAGAGGCAGATAGATTCGTTGACCAAAGGCAGAGGTCTGTCGGTATCCATGTCGATGCCGATTTACCGTGTGCGCTCGAACCAGCCACTGGAGCCGGCGATGGCAACCGACTGATCCATCACCCACTCGCCAACACCGAGGTACTTGTCGATCCATTTCGAAACGTCCTTGTTCTCGCCGGCAGCTCTGTCTGTCTTGAAACTGGGTCTGGCGATTCCCAGAATGGGCACGTGTTAGCTACGCTGCGCCTGTCTGTCTTGTGTGTCCAAGACCGATGTCCGCATGGAGGGGTGCCCAAACTCACGTCAGGCCGGTCGATCGTTTCATGCCAGCGAGGAAGGCAGACACTGGAGAGAAAGAGAGATGCGAATATTAGCCTACGGATCGATATACACCCGACACAACACAACAGCGGAGTAAGGGGGCGAGGGCAAACCAACAGAGCACCGCATCAAATGCGTAGTGTGTCAAACGTCCAATCTTCGACCACAGGCCCAGAGTCAGCAAGTTGAGGAGCTAGGAGGAGGTTAAGACTGCGCAAAGCAATATCGAAGCTAGGCAGCAGGCGAGCGAAGCACGAGGGCGGGCTCGCCAACAGCCAGACGAGAGGAGGCTGAACCAACCATTGTGGAAGTCGTAAAAGAAGAGGTCTGTGTTTTCTTCTGGTTTCTGTTCGTCTTTTATTTTTATTTTATTTTATTTATTTTTTTTGGTTGAGAGTTTCGAGGTTGTGGCAGTGTTGAAGTCGCGGCTGGTTTCGCAGGAGAAGGCTACGTGCTTGTTACAGTCAGGAGATGGATCAGTTGGGTGATTGTCATGGGGACAAGCCTGTCTACCTTACCTACACTGAAGGCTGGAGGTTAGTGGCTGCGGTTCAAGTGGACTGTGCGCGCTGTGGGCCGGCCTCAGGCAGTTGCGCTGGGCCGCGAGACAAAGGCACGGGTGGGTCTTTCCGATAAGGGACGGCGATAAGGGACTGAGGCGAGTAGGCGTGGTAAGTGGTTGTACCTTTCTCAGTGGTTGGACATCCATCGTACCCTCCCTCCCCCCCTTCCACGAAGCCAAACTTCAGGTTGCGTCGTTAATCGGCAATTATCAATCATCAACGAAACTCCGGATCTAAGCGGGAAGGAGGATTTGTTTAGCTTAGCTGCTGCAAGATCCAAGCTTTCTCCTTTCTTCCTTGCTTCTTTTTACTCCCCTTCTCTTCTCTCTCTCTCTCTCTCTCTCTCTCTCTTCCTTTTTTTTTTTCAATCATCATTGTATGAATCTGGGTAATTGTGACTTGACTGTCTCTCAACATTACCTTACTTTCCCCACCCCTACGACTGATAAGGCACAGCACAGGTGAGATATCGAGATGGCTCACTCCGGGTCACCGACAGTTGTCGAATTAGCTCACAAAGGTGTGCAGTGCCGTCGCCCAAGGGGCGGTGGGCCGCTCATTTTTGCTCCTTGGCGACACAGGTTGGAACTTGGAAGGTCCGACGGTGCAGCGGTGATGATCCACTCCTGCTTCATCGACATATCCATTCACAACCATGTCAGATGAGGACGGGGGGGCGGTCATGGACAAATGCATTGTTGCCCATTTACCATTTCCAAGGGATCGGACGTCTGGGCAGGCGTTGTCCTCGTACACTGTTCGCGTTGGAGACGGGCCACAAAAAGGAATGGGTAAATGCTAGGTGTGTGTGTGTGTGTGTGTGTCTGGTTTGTTGAGTGTTTGAGGCTTTAAAACCCCAAGAAACACTCACTGGCACCAGGCCCGGAGCTCCGTGTCAGAGTAGGCGTGCCAGCATGTATGTGCAAGTGCACGTCGGGGTGTCAGCGATGGATTGACTGATTGATTGATTGATTCATTCATTTATTCATTGACCGACGGAAACCAACCCCTGACGATTGCTACACGCCTGCGTAGTACTCTCTCTCTGTCCGGTCCAAATCTCACCAACAACTACCTACCTAGGTAAGTACCTAGGTAGCCAGCTTGGCTCAGGTGAGTGGATCAGGATCATTGTCGGGTTGCGTTCCGTTCCGCTGCGCTGCCTTCGTTGCGTTACCTATGTTTGCCCCTTGCTGTTTCCATTGCTGTTTCCGTTTCCTCGACAGCTTCTATTTATTCCATCGGTAGCTGTGCCCTGGCCCGGTCGGACCTCTCATCTCACCCAACCATCCAACCTCGCCAAACTTCACCTGTCCTTCACCTTACGAAGCATTGCTTCACCAGACCCCGGGTCGTCTTGGCTTGTGTATATATAGATAGGTATACACTTTTTTCTATTTGGGTAGACCTTGTTGGGCCCCGTGTACTTGCAGCCGTACCCTGCGTCACTGGCCATCCATCCGTTCCAGCTGGTGGTCGTGCTTGGCAGGAAGGCCAAGTAAGACTGAGATGGGGCGATCCAATGTCTCCCTCCCCTCCTTCCTTCCTTCTCTCTCTCCCTCTCTCCTCCTTCTCGCAGTTGATAGATAGGTACCTACCTAGGTATGAGAGGCAGATATGAGACGAAGTATGAAGTGAGGAGGAGAGAGAAAAGGATGGAGGAGACCTGTCAGAGAACACGCTCACCTCATCTTGGTGGGGGTGACCTGCCACAGACTGGGATTGAGAACTCAATCAACCCATCCATCCATCCATTGTGGGGGCCCTCACCTACATTACCTACCTAGGTAGTAGTAGGTACTACGTGGTGCACGGATCACTCACTCACTGCGTTGAATTGAGGGGCAACCACGTCGGCGTTTTGGTCCCTTCCCCTCAGTACCTACCTGCCTAGCTAGCTTCCCACCCACAACAGCAGGGGAAGACGGTTCAACGAGGGGCAAGCGTGGCGGCGGCCACCAGAGAAGAAGAAGAAAAAAAGAAGCACCGACACCACCGCCGAGGACTGCACAGTAGGTAGGTACCAGCCAGACGAGCAGACAGACAGACAGACAGGAGCAAATTGTTGCTCGCCCTTTCCCCTCGTGTCTCTCTCGTCGCTTCTGTCTTGCTTGGTCTTCAACAAATATCCATCTGAGGCTGCATGAAGCCTGCAGTTGTAGCCTTGACATCTGACAACCCCGTCCGTCTCTCCCTTCTTTTATTTTTATTTTTTAATCCGTATCTAGGTATTTGTGTGCCTCCTCTTCCCCCCGGTCTTCCATCTCTATACGGATACTTACTATAGGTCTAGTCTAGGTAGGTACCCAGCACCCAGCTTAAACAACCTTGCCTCCCTCTCCATCCATCCCTCACTCCCTCCATCTCTCCTCGGCCACCCCACTCCTGGCGGGATTTAACAGCTGCAGCGGACCCCTCCTCTCATCATCTCGTCTCGCCCGTCTCCAGTAGCCAGCCAAAAAAAGAAAAGAGAAAAACCCTCCCAGCTTCATATCCTCCTCCCTCCCAGCGACAATCTTTTTGTTCCTTTTCTCCTCACCAACACCGCCAAAACCACACTTACCGGCACATCCTATACAATCACAATGGCTGCTACCGCCAAGGACCACCTCGATGTCGGCGGCAGGATCGCCTGGCTCTCTAGCCTCGATACCGCCTACCAGCCCGAGAAGAACTACCGTCGTTCTTCCATCATCTGCACCATTGGCCCCAAGACCAACTCTGTTGAGGCCATTAACGCCTTGCGCAAGGCTGGTCTTAACGTCGTGCGCATGAACTTCTCGGTAAGGCATGCCCTTTTTGTCCCAGACATGACCCCCTCCCAAAATCCCTCACCCGGCTGACCCTTCTTCCTATCCCCCAGCACGGTAGCTATGAGTACCACCAGTCCGTCATCGACAATGCTCGCGCCGCCGAGAAGGTCCAGCCTGGCCGTCAGATTGCCATTGCCCTCGATACCAAGGGCCCCGAGATCCGCACCGGAAACACAAAGAACGACGAGGATCTCCCCATCTCCGCCGGCAAGGTCCTGAACTTCACCACCGACGAGAAGTACGCCACGGCTTGCGACACCGACAACATGTAATTCTCCCCTCTTCCTCCTCTTCTTACCCCTCTTCGCTTGTTTGTCCCTCAGTTTGCTTATTGCCCCTCCTTGTTCGCAGGTATGTCGACTACAAGAACATCACCAAGGTCATCGAGCCCGGTCGCATCATCTACGTCGACGATGGTGTCCTTGCCTTTGACGTCCTCAAGGTCAAGGACGAACAGACTGTCGAGGTCCGCGCCCGCAACAACGGCTTCATCTCCTCCAAGAAGGGTGTTAACCTGCCCAACACTGATGTTGACCTGCCTGCCCTCTCCGAGAAGGACAAGAACGACCTTCGCTTCGGCGTCAAGAACAACGTCGACATGGTCTTTGCTTCCTTTATCCGTCGCGGTCAGGATATCAAGGACATCCGCGCTATCCTTGGCGAGGAGGGCAAGCACATCCAGGTCATTGCCAAGATCGAGAACCGTCAGGGTCTCAACAACTTTGAGGAGATTCTTGCCGAGACTGACGGTGTCATGGTTGCTCGCGGAGATCTCGGTATCGAGATTCCCGCAGCCGAGGTCTTCGCTGCCCAGAAGAAGATGATTGCCCTGTGCAACAGAGCCGGCAAACCCGTCATCTGCGCCACCCAGATGCTCGAGTCCATGATCAAGAACCCCCGCCCTACCCGCGCCGAGATCAGCGACGTTGGCAACGCCATCACCGACGGTGCTGACTGTGTCATGTTGTCTGGCGAGACCGCCAAGGGCAGCTACCCCAACGAGGCAGTCTCCGAGATGCACGAGGCCTGTCTCAAGGCCGAGAACACCATCCCCTACGTCTCCCACTTCGAGGAGATGTGTACCCTCGTCAAGCGTCCCGTCAGTGTCGTCGAGTCCTGCGCCATGGCCGCTGTCAGAGCCTCCCTCGACCTCAACGCTGGCGGTATCATTGTCCTCTCCACCTCTGGAGAGTCTGCACGCCTGCTGTCCAAGTACCGGCCCGTCTGCCCCATCTTCATGGTCACAAGAAACGCTGCGGCGTCCCGCTACGCTCACTTGTACCGCGGAGTGTACCCCTTCCTGTTCCCCGAGGCCAAGCCTGATTTCAGCAAGGTCAACTGGCAGGAGGATGTTGACCGTCGCATCAAGCGGGGCGTTGAGCACGCTTTGGAGCTCAACGTCGTTAGCAAGGGCGATACTCTGGTAGTCGTCCAGGGCTGGAAGGGCGGCATGGGTAACACCAACACCCTGCGTATTGTCAAGGCCGACCCCGAGCATCTCGGCATTGGAAAGTTGTAATTGAGTCGTCGTTGATGGATGGGGGAGAAAAGGAGGCTGCCCGCCGGCGTGTGGGAGATACCAAAGTACCTAGCTAAACCGTGATAGACGATGATGGGCCCTTTGCCCCGGGATACGAGTATGATTTGCGCACATGAATAAAGTTGATTTTACCTTGACAACCCCCCCCCCCCCCCCCCCGGACATATTTGGTGGACATGCTTGCTCCCTTCTTTCATCCAGATCTGCGATATGAGTCGATATGTTCGGACGGTGGATAAGCTCCTGTGCCGAGCAAAGTACATGATGCAAAGATCATGAGCAACCTCCGCAAACGACAGAACGAGACGGGTGCCGGACAGCTGATGGACGGGAACAATAACGGGGTAATAAGCCATACCCAACTTCTTTCGATGTCTTCGCTACCGCGTCGGGGACCTTGAACACAAGATTGTTTGGTCCAGCTGGCTCCCTACTCAACCGCAATTGCCTTTAGTCGTGCTCAGAGGGAGTGGCTTTGTGAATCGCTCGGTCAAGATGGACGACGCGGCTCAAGTATGACATGTCATTGTCAAGAATCCTTCGAGGATACAGAAGCGAGTTTTGCTTATTCGTTAAGCCGGGGCCGCTTGTTCGGAGTCGAGTAAGCTGTGGATTCGGGGTCCTAGCCCGGCCTAGACCGGATGATGCATGATGAGCCTTGCGGACGAGGAGCCAAAGCATGAGATGAACGCCGTATGTCTCGGTGGTGGAGAAAGAAAGGTGTTGGAAGCGAGGCCACCCAGAAAATATCGGTCTCTAGATGTCGGGCACGGCACGTTGGTACGACATACAGAAGAGCATAACGTCCGTAATCTGCCGAAAATTATACGGCCAGAGGCTTCCGTCCGATCTTCTCCTGGGTGTATACATACCACAGTAGAATGCGACAAAGTTTCCCTTCATGCTTGTCCATGTTTGAACGATGACTGCTTGTCGAACTGCGTTTAGTGTCGACCAGTAAACGCATATGCATATGAGTAACAATTATGCATGCAGGTAGGTAGGTAGATAAAGAGATGCCTTGAGAACGAAAAGGAATGTGTACATACATCGTCGGTACACTGTGTGGAGGGCACGGCGTTTTCGACATGAACTTGGCACCTTCCAGCATGCAGAGAAGAAAATGGAAGGGGGGCAGAAACACAAACCCCGCGGTGCCCTGTCGCACACAGTGCTGGTTCAGGTGTCGCTTTGCCCCGCCATGAATTCCTGAAAGCTTCACTCTCTTAACCCCGCGTCGCCACGTCCAACCACGACCAGAAATCTGAGTACAAAAAGCGGTCGAGTCGTCCTCTTCTCTTAATCTCCCGCCTCAACCTTCACCGAGCGTAACCCAAGAAGCGGTCAAAATGGCGGCCCCCGTTCCCACCAACTTCAACGCCCAGGATGCGGATAACCTCGAAGATGTAAGCGCCACTCTTTGCTCATGTTTGCTCTCTCGCCAAACGCCAGCAAAACAACGATCGCGCTGACCCGTCTTGCGTCTAGATCGAGAAGCAGTTCGCAGTCAAGGGTGTGTACACATACCACGCTGCCACCCGCCGAGTGCGCATACTATATTGCGAACTGGAGCTAATCAATTTTTCTGTTCCGCAGTCGTCCAGCATATGGAGACCTACTGGAATATATTGGAGAAGGTCAAGGGCTCTTCGCTGCGCCTGACCAAGATTGACGACGAGATCTACGATCACCTGCAGAGGGACTTTCCCGAGTTCGATCCATCTGCTACGATCAACGAGGACGAAATGAAAAGCAAGGACGGCAAGGAGCGATGGCGCAAGTTCATGATGGCCTACGAAAACAAAGTCGACGATTACAACTTTGGCACCATGGTCCGCACCAGCCCCAAGTTCGAGTACGGGCAGAATGAGGTCATCTTTGGTGAATTTTTCTCTCAGTTTTGGGCCTCGTGGGATTGCGTCAACTGACTGAAGCTTTGTCCAGTGCCTCGCATGCAGTTCTACGCCATTGAGATTGCCAGAAACCGCAAGGGCCTGAACGACTGGATTTACGAGAAGGCACAGACGGCCAATGCCTCCAGCTAAACGTTTCCAGCGTTATTTGTTCCTTTCGGTTATGCAAACGATGACCGAAACAAATACCGACACGATGCCATTAACATGCTTGACATGCACTCCGTAAACCTCGGCTAGAAAGTGCTTCGCCCGAGGTCGACGAGCCACTCAGCATACAGGAGCCGAATCTTGATCGACTGAGTAGAATGGCTCGCGCTTTCGAATCAGGGGTTCAGGATGGAGTCTTCTTTCGAGCGAGGTCGTTCTGCCGACTGCGTGTTACGGCCCTTTGGTCTCGCTACACGCACGTTGTTCTTCCTGACTACTGAGATGTAGCGGACACACAGTGAGACTGATTGTGCTTGGATAGCAATTTTTTCCACGCCGCTCAGGCTCAACGCCGCCTCCGGCACCGAAATACAGGACCTGCCTAGTTTGACCAATAATTCACGAGAGAAACATTGCCATCGGTACCAACATGAGCACTGTGACTTTTGGGCCTACCTGCGGATCATGGGTCATGAATGAGAGATGAAAAGACCTTGCTGCGGAGCTGCAGCTCATGGAAGGTCCCCTCATCTACCACTCGTCCCGCTTCCATCACGATGATATGTTGAGCTATACGCATCATTTCCCTACTATGGGTTGCAACCACAATGCTCATTCCGCGATCCCCGGCGTTTGCCAGGGTACCAGTGATGGTCTGTCGAATACTCTCTGCTGACAAGCTATCCAGGGCGCTCGTCGGCTCGTCCATGATCATGAGCCGCGACCGTCGTGCCAGCGCCCTGGCTATGCAAACTCGCTGTGACTGCCCTCCAGAGAGGCCCTGGCCGCCGTCGCCGATGACGGTGTCATAACCCTGGGGAAATGACATGATAAGGTCGTGAAGCCCCGCCTCCCGCGCAGCCCTACTCACGTTGCTTCTATGGCGTAGTGGTGAGGCTTCCGCCAATCCGTAAGCGATGTTATCTGCTACCGTCGCAGGGAATAGATATGGCGTCTGTGGCACATAGGAGATGTGCGAGTAGAACTGCTCTCCGTATATCTGGCCCGAAGGTATACCATTATACGTGAGCTGGCCTGAATCGATCCCGCCTATTGAATGCAGCCGGGAGGGTTCATACAACCCCATGAGAAGAGACATGACGGTACTCTTGCCGCACCCGCTTGGCCCCACTATCGCCACACATTTCCCGTTGCCAATGTCCAAGTTGACACTGCGCAGGACTTGGCGCGAGGGCTGCGAAGGATAGGCAAAGTCAACATTCCGCATTGTGATGGGGAATAATGATGTTGGCCGCCCGGTCTCACTCTTTGACGGGGACATTGGCCCTGGGAGCGTCGCCAGAAAGAGCACACGAGCTGCCGCGGCTTGCGATGCCGATACTTGCGGCATCATCGCCATCAAGGCGGTCGCCTGACCAATACAGAAAAGAAGAAGGTTTGCCACCTGCTGGAGACTGTTTGGTGACATTCCGTGTTCTTGTACCGTCAGGTATATCCCGTACCAGCCAACGAGCGCAATAACGAAGAAATCGACTGACTGGCTAAGACCGAAAAGTGGCCCCAGGCACAGCCCTCTCTGTATGCCGAGTCTGTATGCCGATTTGACTGACCGGGCATGCCGCTCGCTGAAGTGCCTTTCCAAGGTGAAAGCCCGGATGTCATGGATGTTGACAAGCGTCTCGTGCATGACCGATGCCGTCTCTGCTGCCCCCTCGTTACAGACTGCTTCCCACTTGGTTCCGACAATGGATAGGCCCGCGGAAGCAGTTATAATGACAGGTAGACTGGACAGCGCCACAATTGTGAGCTTCCACGAGATGTACATTGCCCAGATTATTGAGGTGGTGGCCATCACCACGATCATGGTGACGATGGGTATGAAGCGCGATACCATGTTTCTCATCTCTTCCGCATGTCTATCCAAGCATTCGCCAATGTCGCCTGCCGAGTTGTTGGGATCGTCGAACCATGATTTTGGCTGCCGAAAAACACCCTTCATCGCTTCCAGACGGAGAGCATTTGCCCAAGCCTGACCCACGTGTTCCATAAGGTACCTTCCCAGGAAAGCAGACGCCCCGCTGATGACAGCAACCAATATCAGACAGAAGGCCCATTCTCGGCCAGCTGTCACTTGATCTCCAGCAGCCCAGAATGTCGCCAGAAGTTGAGAAAAACAAAAGGAGAACACCGGTGTACAACATGCAGCGACAGAGCAAAACACCAAGCCCACAATGAGCCTGAGCTTGTTTCTGCGAGTCAAGTTCGGCGATACTGTCATGATGACTGTCCAGACAGACTGGACGTGACAGCCTGGCGTTTCACCTGTCGTTCTCTTCTGCTCTAGCTTGCAAGGATGCACTTTTTTGTCCATACCGCAATCGAGCGCACAGAGCTTCCTCTGACGGCTTGCGGTGCTATTTTGCCGGGCACTCTGTACTATTTTCCCCGCAGTCTGCACAGTTTCGATGCTTTGCCGCCACGGAGGTTCAGTAGAATCGGGTTGGACCGCCTCCCATTCTGGTGTATGAATGGGGGTCTTCGGCGGACCTTGGCTTTTATGATGGAATATCAGGTTATCGGGTCTGTGGCCGTTTGTGGTATGCCTTTCGTCCACTTTTGATATGTTAGCTGAAAACGAGGCTGCTCCGAAAAGTGTTCTCCGTAAGCATCGATGTCCTTCGTCCACATCCACCTGTTGATGCACTTCATGGACCGATTGACCAACAAGAGGGCTATCAAGGTTGCGCCCCGTGTCTGCTTCTTCTTGATGATCGAGTTTCTCATCCGAGCAAGCGGTAAAAGCCGCGAATCGGCTGTGAGGATCCCGGGATAAGATTCCACGGATGCCTTCCTCGACGACACGACCACGGTCCATGACGTAGACATAGTCATCCTGTTCGATCTTAGAGATGTCGTGTGTGATGACGATTGTCGTTTTGCCCCTTCTCCAAGCTCGGGTTGCCTCCATGACTAACAGCGTACTTCCTCTGTCCAAGCCGCTCGTGACTTCGTCCAATATGAGAACCGGTGAATCTCGAAGTCTAGCTCGTGCCAATGCAAGTCTTTGGGTCTGCCCGCCACTAAGCCCATGTCCAGATGGCCCAATCTTCGTATATACTCCACAGGGTAGAGATAAAATGGTGGACTGCAGAAGAGACATGTCGCATGCCGCTTTGACAGAGTCCGCCGTCACCGACTGGTCCAGGACAAGGTTCCAGAAGAATGTATTGTCAAAGAGTTGACTGCCTTGTCGAACCAGCGTAATGTTCTTCCGCAACCATTCTTTGTCCAGTACATCGAGTGGTCGCCCGTCGATGAGTATATTGCCCAGAAGAGGCTCGTATAAGTTGACCAAGAGGCTACCCAACGTGCTCTTCCCAGAGCCGCTGCTCCCTAGTATGAATCTGGTTTCGCCGGCGGGGAAACAGAACGACGACCTATCCAAAATCATTTTGTGCGGTTGAGATGGATATGCGAAGCTCACCTAACAATTTCAGCTAATCAAATCCTGATAGCTCAGCTTTCATAAGAACTACTCACTTGCTTCACTTGCAGTTCGCCAACACAAAGATTAGGACTGGAAAGGGCTGCAGACTTTCCTTTTGGGCACTCTGCCGATGGTTCCTGCACTATCTGCCTGAGATTCCGGCCTGCAGATATGCCTCTGGCAAGCACAACATACTGGGGAAGCACGTTAGAGATGCCTTCTAGTGCTGTCAGGGTAGCATAGAACGTTGTGACGATCGTCGAGGAGTTCTCCCCCTTCGTCACGAGCCAAAGACCAAACCAGAAGCCGCCGACGAAGAGCAATGAAACCCAGGCTCCCGTGACAGATATCTGAAGAGCATTGCAGCAAGCTTGCACCAAGTACTGGCGTGCAGAAGCATCTATGATCTTGTTGTACGCCCGTATCTCTTGGCTGCCCCCGTTGAATACCTTGACTAGGTCTACTGCGGTAACACAAGCGTGAACTTGTTTGGAAGCATCAGCGAGGTGAAGGTTTTGCTGAGCAATTGCAGGCTGAAGTCTCCGACTAGTCGAAACCAGAGCAATAACTGCCAATGGGGCGGTAGCAATAAGCACGAGTGTCAGCTTCCAGGAGAAAGCCAAGGCGAGGGCAAAGGATGCAGTCGAGGTAACGGTTTCGGTAAAAAGAAACCCAAGGACTTGGGATGTCGCAGTCTGTAATTCGCGGATTTGCCTGGGGGGGGGG